>CAHIKZ030003918.1:0-77513 GCA_903632075.3 Acanthosepion pharaonis | reverse complement strand
ATGTATTAAATATATATATATATATATATATATATATATACATATATATATATACATACATATATATATATACACACACACATACATACATACATATATATACATACATATATATATACATACATATATATATACATACATACATACATATATATATATTTGCAAAACATACAAAAAATATAATAGTTTATAGAACTTAAGATGTTTTTTTAAAACTGTGCTTATTATCAGAGATAAACCCACTATAGAGTCAAGAATAGGCCAACAATTAAAATCATTTATAATTCCTGTCACAGCATTTGATCTTCTGGTACCAAAAATTAGAATAAACTGGACACCCACTAATCAACTTATAGTCACAGACTACAACCACCTCCTTTTCTCCTTCCATGAAGCAGAGGTGGCAATCATCACAGTGTCTATAAAATAGAGATTACTATTTGGCACTAAAATCACAGTAATAGGATTAGATAGGTTTGCTTATCATCTTGTTTACACTTATTCCTAGTCTTTTGAACAGGGACATTTATCCTTTGATTTTTGTTCAGGATTGTGGTTCCAGTTACTTCTAAAATCTACTTCAACATCTCTGAAATTTTTATTCACTATTTATTTTTATTTTTCTTCTCAATAGGCGTAAATAGCTTCACCTATCATCCAGTTCACATACTTCTCTGGTCTTTTGAACAGGAGCAGAGGTTTATCCCTTGTTCCCTGTTTAGGATTGGGTTTCTGGTTCCTGCTAAAGTTTTTTCATTCTCTTTCTCTCCTTGTAGCTCCTTGCGTCTTAATGGCATTATTGCCCTGTTTGGGGTGAATTGATTAAAAGAAAAACCGTTTTTCATGCCTACACTCATCAGCTCAGATCTTCTATTGAGGATCAGGGAAAATATTTATGATACAATCCACATTTCCTGGAAGCAGCTCCACTTGCTTTTGCCTTTTTTTTAATATTCCAGCCAATTATAAGGAATTTAATGTATTCATTTTTATAGTCCCATACATATTTCAAGTGCTGTACTATTTACATATTTCCTTTGGAAGGATGTTCTATGATAATAATTGTTTTCAGTGTTGTCCAGTTGCTCCTATAAAAACCATACTTGATCCATTCTCAGATTTTACAGTAGCTTGATAGACAACATTGTTTAAGCATTTAGCTGCTATAGGGCATTAATTTACACATCTAGTTACATGAGTAGGAGGTTTAGATTTGTATTTATATACACTATTTACATTATTCGGTATTTATATATCATATATATTCCATTGTGATTTTTATTATATGCCACATATTGCTAGTACAACTGTAGCTCAGCTTAAACATATTTTTGTTGAAAAATTTATTTTTGGAAATGTTTGTCTAGTAAGTTCATTAATATTCTTCCCACCTTGGTCTTTACTGTGTTATTAAACAGTGGGTTGAACCAAATAATATTCCTTTGTTTTTTTCCTTTAAGCTAGCATCATTGTTGCCATGCCTGTTTTCATATTTTACCTTAGATGAGTAACCTCTTACTTTTTTATGCCATCTCATATTTCACCTTTAATTATTTACATTATTTACACTTGGACTATTGTCCTCATCTTTGTTGTTAGTATTACGTTTCAGTTATTGAACCCTCCAGCCTTTATGGGGTACTTCTTAATCTGGACAACAACCAAGAAATTTTGAACTGAACCCTTTATTTAATCTACAAAGTAGATTATTCTCATTCTGCTGCCCATCTCAAGTCACGTTCTTAATTAGCCTCATCAGATTGAGGCTTTGATAAGGATAATGCCAAAGTTGTTTAGAAATATCTAGACTGTTAGCTGCATACAACCACTTTCTCAGATCAATGATTAAAAATAGCTTTTAATGAATGAAGCCAGTATGTCTTAACAAGGATCATCCTTTTTTTGAACTTCATAGACTGGTGCTGCATAATTGCAAACAAAGAAGTGTACCAAATAACAGAACAAAAATCATATAAATAATGATGATTCCATATCTGAGAAATTAAAACTGAACGTTCATTGTCTTGTCCAAAATTTCTTTGGTGCTAGAAATCACCAATATGACAGACCTTGATATCTACTTTAAATACACTGGGTAGATGGTTGGAAGCTGAACATAGATAGCATTGTACATTGCTAGTTGTCTTATTAGGTAACACAGTTCTTTACAGGAGATCAAACATTGCATCAGGGATATTTACTGTCTTGAAATTGGGTCTTACTGCAAAAGTGAATCTTTAAAACCATTTTTACAATTTCTTCTTCATATTGTCCATTACTCTTTCATCTTTGTATCTAAACAGTAAAAATCTTTGATGAACTAATTAATTAGTGGACATATAGTTTCTTTCAATTTATGGTGACCAATGATCAAACAGTTGTAAAATTGGCAGTATCATGCCATCAACCAGTCTATACTTGACTCTCCGTCTCTCTCTCTCATATATATATATATATATATATATATAATAAAAATATAATTTTAAGGTGTTATATTTATGAGTTAAAGTGCTTCATAACAGGGATAGAGTGTATATAAATATAACATATAAAAATGGACATTGAGGTAAACACCAGTTGAAAAATATGTAAAATTTTTGCATATTTTCACATACTTTTTAGTTGTATTATTATTATTTATATATTTTATGATATTTACTATGTTTAAATTAGCATACCATAAAACAAAATGGAGAGAAGTTGGTATAAGAAGAGCATGTTGCACCAATTTTCCACGTATAAAGAGCCTACTAACCTTGAATATCAACATTCAAGACTTTTACTTGTGTTTCAAATCCTGACCCCGCCCCCTGGTGCAGGTAGCAAATATCAAACAATTAACCCACCCAGCAGGCCTAAAAATATTTAATAAAATGTTAGTTGTATGTGTGTGTGTGTGTATTACTCATAATTTTGAGAACCTCACTTTTATTGAAATTTAATATATTTTTTAAATATCTATTTAATATATTTAAGCAGTTAATGAAATTTTAATGCAACATTATTTCTTATTGCTATCAATTTTATACTTAGAATGTACATGTGTTTGAGTAGACATCTGTTATATAAACAATGAAATTAACATGCACTGGCCTAGAAATTTAAAGTCTTGATGGAAGGTACATTTTCTTCACGGATCACAACATCTATCAAAGAGATGAAATTTAAATTTTTGTTATTGCATTATTACAAAATTTTAACACATCAGCAGATAGCCATTAATGTTAACAACTGAGCACAAATAGTTACTAATTAAAATAATTAGAAATTAATGTATAAAATTATCCATAACTACATGTACAAGAATGTCGTTTTTGATAAAAGTTAAAAAAAGTAACCATAAATACATAAAAAATGCATATATTGTGGAAAATTCCTTTTACCACAATATAGCTATTTGTGCTATGTTATAATGCTTATTACCTAAACAATAATAATAATGAATAATTTTTTTTAAACATTAAAGTATATTTAATCACATCTCCCTAATAGCTGTCGCGATCTGTCAATTTCTAGGTGAGCAGATGTTAATTTCAATTTAAAATATACAGGTATGTCTACTCAAACAAGTGTACCTGCTAAATATAATGTGTTTATGTCAATAAGAAATCCTATTTATGTCTATTTTATCTCTATAATTTATATTTTAATATATATATATATATATATATATATATATATATATATATCTTTATGTATTTCATTATATTATACTGTACATATATAATCTTATATTAACTCTTCCAGTGATTTACACAGCATATATTAATTAGAATAAAAATTTATAAACTTTAAAATGTTTTAAATTATAAATTATATTTTAACTCTTAAACCTCCTGACAAGCAGATCAAACGATTTCAAAAAGGTTCATTTATGAAACTCTGAAGTCAGGGTGCTGGAATATAACATCAGCTATGTGAGAAATTTTATTTTGACATCATAATCCTATATATATATATATATATATATATATATATATATATATATATATATATATATTTGTATTTAATAAAAATTCTCTTTTAAAAATGTCTGCTTAAATAAATTACAAACATTATGTTATGACTTATTTTTATCTTATATTCATAAATATGAAAGGATTATGATAAAAAATAAGCAGATTTTTTCTATTTTGTAATTAGTGAGACATATTAACATATATATATATATATATATATATTAACGGAATAATACAAATTTTTTCCTAAAATATTAATCTGAAAATAAAATATAAAAATGTATGATAATTATTATAGAACATTTTTTTCCTTTTCAAGTTCCCAAGCTCATCAGGGTCAACTGTTTTTAACAATTTAAAATTATTGCAATATATATTGACTCACAAAACACCCCCTACATACAATTAAAACATTAAAAATGAAATGAATCCGGTCTGCGAATACTGAACATTTGATAAATTCCAGGTCAGCAATCATTAAACATTTGATAAATTGGTAGCAACTTCATAGGAAGGTCTTCCTAAAAATTAGATTGTAGGATCAGGCAGCATGTCCCATAAAAGTTCTTAATCCGGATGCCCGTGAAAGCCAGCTGGTTAATACTTCCGGTCAGCGATCACTGAATATTTGATAAATTGCAGGGGATTGTTGATGAATTTCAATCCAAATTGGTTTACTGTACTGTCCAGTTCGCAATTCTATTTCATTTGGTAAGCACTTGAGTCTCTGTAATTATCGGTTTAGGGAGCCGTCTCTTTGTAAGCAAAAAAGACTGTCTCCTTTTATTCACGTTATTAGGACTCTGGTGTGTATCATATATTTGTCCTGCATTTTTGTTTGATTTTTTCATTTTTTTACTTTTTTTTTTTTTTTTTCCTTTGCACTGTGCAAATTCCAGCTTGTTTGATTTTTTTTCCCCTCATACCATTATTCATTTCATTTTTAATGTTTTAATTGTATGTAGGGTGTTTTATGGAGTCAATATATCTTGCAATAATTGTTAAATTGTTCCCAGTTGACCCTTGATGAGCTTGGGAAACTTGAAACTGGTTGGTCTGTTCTGTAAGTGTTATCATCTCTTATTTTTAATTTTTCATAATGCCTTTAGGAAAGAATTTGTATCTATTCCTTGCAATATTACGGTTCTGTACCTCCAACAATTTATATATATATATATATATATATATATATGTATCATTTTATATCATATGATATATGTATATCAATAAGTGGCTCAATTGCCATGTGCCTGACGACTTGGGAAACCATGAAACTTCAAGTTGCACTACAAATGTAGGTATATGTGTATTTATTAATATATACTTATATGTATTTAATATACTTTATTCTTATATATATATGTTTGCCTTTAAGACTTTTTTGTTTTTCTTATTGCTGTCTTTGCTTTGTTCAAGGTTTTCTTTTCATGAAGGGTTAGGTCTTTTGGCAAATTTTCTGTTGATTCCACCAACAGTTTTGATTTTTCTTTAATATATATATATATATATATATATATGAAAAAGTTTTATTTTCTGACTAATTTTAAAAGTTGCTTTTCTTCTTTATCAAAATTTAAAATTAGCAAACCATTAAAATATTTTTTCTATATCTTCAAAACATTGTATGTCTCCCTTGAAAATCAGATAGACTTGGAATATGAGGCAAAGAAAAAAAATATCAGGTTTTATCGTGGTGATTACTTTCAATGACTTTAGTGTCATTTTGATCTTCTAGAAATTCAAGAAATTTGAGGGAATGTCTATTTTAATCCATAATTTCCCCAAACAGCCAGTCAAACACTGTCTGAAATTGCATCGCCCTTTTTCTGTAAAAACAAACATATTCATTTTAAATTCTCAATTTTATACTGATCTTTGTCTCTAAGTACCTTGTCATCTTTTGTCGTTACCTGACAGGGCACAGGTAATTTTTGCTTATCTAGCAGATAATGAAGAAACTCATCAACATATTCTGCAGGCGCCTTTGTACAGGGTACACTAACTTGGTCGATATTTAATTTGTAACGTTTCACAAACTTCCTCACCCAATCTTCAGTTGCTTCAAACTCGTCACCTGAGGCGACACCTTCCTGAACCATTTGCCTGAAAATCTCCATTGCTTTCATTTTTAAGTCCTCCTGCGATACCTGCAATTTTTTTTCCTGTTGCAACTGATAAAACACCAGGACTTCGTTATCAATTTTTTCAATCTTGAGCCTTCGTCGCAACTGGGCTTCTTGGGCTCGCCAGTCACGGACTGTCTTGCGGTCAATTCGAAACTGCCGGGCAGTTTTGTGAATTGAAAACTTTCGTGAATACTCAATAACTTCCAGCTTAAGTCGGATGGAATATTTACACCTTGGAGCCATGGACGCACCGGTGCCAGTTCGAGAGACGTCTTCACAACTACTGCTTAATATGACACTGTTATAATAGCTGTTAAAATTACGGCCATCATAATTGCTGTATCTACCACCGCGAGCTTTGCTGTAACCATGATTGTTGTCAGTGTTGCAATATCTGTTAGTATTATTATCACATCTCCCATTATTGGAATCGTAATCTATCAAAGTGTCTCTGTAGTTGCAGGTACCATTGTTGTTATTGTTACATTGGTAAGTACTCACATTATTAGTATTGTTGTAATGATTAGTGTCATTACCACTGCTATGTATCCCATAGCCATGATGAGGGTTCATTTTTTTTAACGTTGATTTGTTAAAGTTGTCAAATTGTTTCCTTTGCTTTTGGAAATCTGAGTTGAGTTTTATGCTTTCACTGCAACTATACTGTAATTGGTGAAATTTGTCAAAAATAAAATGTTTCTGCTTTTTAATATGACATCAGGAACCTATTTAAAAAAATAATAAACTTTTATAAAAAGTATGAAAATAAAGGTAAAAGGCAAAGGAAAAGAAACATTTTTGCAATTTTAAAAATAAAAATTAAATTTTCCTTAGCAATAATAGTTTTACTAAATCTTAGTCTCATTAAATATTTTCATTAATTTATCAATTAGTACTACACATGTTGCCATGAATAACTAAAATGCATTGCAAATGATTTACTATAAAAATGCGTTGCAAATGATTCACTATAAAAATGCATTGTAAATGATTTACTATAAAAATGTGTTGCAAATGATTTACTATAAAAATGCATTGTAAATAATTTACTATAAAAATGCATTGTAAATGATTCACTATAAAAATGCATTGTTAAATGATTTACTATAAAGATATGTTGCAAATGATTTACTATTAAAATGTATTGTAAATGATTTACTATAAAAAAGCACTGCAAATGATTTACTGTGAAAATGCATTCTTCATTAAAACGCATTGCAAACAACAGATTATTAAATGCAATAGAATGAGAATAAGAATTAATTCTAAATTATTTGTTTTTTAACCAAGTGACCTCCTCAAAATAATAAAAGAAGAGATTAATACTGATAAATACTTGACTAGACAGGTGCATAGATAGAGAGATCCATTTAATAAAGAAAAGAAAACTTATTGAATGAAAATGTGGATTTTCCTATTGTTTTTTAAATATTTAGGTTAAGGAATGTAGTGAGTGTAAATATGTGAATTGTTTTGACAACAATAATGAAACAAAGATTGAATAATAAATAAAGCAAATTTCATTCATAGATTTAGGGAAATTAGGTTACCACACGGAAAGTGATAAGAAACATTTAAAATAGAGTAATTTATATTTAAGGTAAGTTTTATAAAGTCATCGAATGAAGAAAATGTAATTGAAAGATATCACAGTTTATCTACTGAATTCAACATTTTGGTAAAATTGGGTTGATAGCTTAGGTGCTGTAAATGCAAAGACAAGAAAAGTGAAATGATTAGTTTATTTTAACCTAACAAGAAACAAAACTATTAGGCTAATGACATCGTTGGAACTAGATAGAATTATATAAGGGACTATCAGAAACTAATCAACAAAGATATTTTGTTGTATTGTGTTGGTCTACAACACATGATCAGCAGTCAACTTCTGCCAGTCTCTTAGTTTACTATACACATTGTATCTCATCTGCTTAACATATGCAAATAGGTACAATCCTATGTACCAATCCACTAGAATATCAAAAAATACAATCCAAGGTCTTCAATATCATATGAACCCTATTCCTAATAAGAGAGATCGCCAAACTTCAAATATATATGAAATTAGACAAATTATTTTATTAAGGCTGTGTGGACCTTGGCAAACTGTTTGATATATATTTATGTATATTTATCTATATGTGTTTCATTCTCTCTCTCATTAAGAAGAAAGTATAAATATTCAGTATATTGACAATATTTGGTCATGCTGTTAGGTCCCACCACCCCAGAAAAGGTACCCACACAGCCAAATCCCTATAGTCACCATAATGCAATAACATCTCACACTCGGGCTAGACAGTTTATGAAAAAATGGATACATTTATTCATAAAAAAGTTCTAATTTTAAAATTGGCTTTAAAAGAACAGCTAAAATATTTGGGTCAAGGTGAATTGTTTCTAATTCATTTTTTTTAAATTAAAAAAAAAATCCATTTCTATTTATTATCCAATCAAAAGCATGGGTTTACACCCACATAAATTTGAAGTTAAGGTCTATTTAGAGCCCCTTCAAGAGAAGAGCCATCAGATAAGCTTTAGAAGGTAATCAGATTTCCAAGGAAGAAGATCAAATTTTCAAAGAACTGAATGTTTTGAGTGACACAAAAATTTCATCCCGAAGACAGGACCCAAAAGGGAAAGCAATTTTGGCTGTCACCTGAGACACATTCATAAAAAGGAACTGAAACCTGTTAATAGAACTGTGTTCAATAAAAGATAAATTGTAAAAAGTCCCCATGAAACAAGTGGTTTGAAACTGCCAAACTACCTTGATTTAGTGATTTTTTAACTCTTACAATTAGGTGGGTGCATCTTTCTTCTTAAAAGATCTCCCTTATTCAATGTTTGTATTACTTTCTCAAAATGTCTTTTCATTTTTCGAAGATTGTTTTGAAATCTTTTAATAAGAGATCTATATTTTTTGATACATTATAATGCTTTGTTTTTTTTAATAAGGTGCACAAAAAGAAATTTTTGTGCAAGCCCATCTTATAAAAGATTATATTTTAATGATTGTTTTAAAGTTTAATAATAAATGTTTGTTCCTTTTAAATGTCACACAGTAATTCCAAGTCTTGTTTGTATGTGCCTTTGTTAATGTTTGTGATAAGAGAGGGACATTCTCTCTTCTTCTATTCCTTCCACAGGAAAAAATTTCTTTTACTCCAAACTTTATATGTTTTCACTCACAGTAGGTATACCAATAGCTGATTTTGAAGGGGCAACTTTACAGTTTACTACAGGAATTAATTGCAGATGATTTACTATAAGAATTAGTTATAAGTAATTTATTGCAAATGATTTATTGTAATTGCAATTAGTTTACTATAGAAACTACATTACATACATTCATATAGGCATTACTATACATTACATATATTCCTATAAGCATTACTATACATTACATACATTCCTATAAGCATTACTATACATTACATACATTCCTATAAGCATTAATATACATTACATACATTAATATACATTACTGATTTACTATTGTAATTTATTGTAAACTGTTTACTATAATGTGTCTATTTTATAGACATTGTACCTACATCACATGTCTAACCATTTTTGTACAGCTTCAAGTTGGCTGGGTTTTGAATTCAAAGTCACCATTTCCTAGACTGGTTGCAAAACAAATCCACAGAGCCAAGTCTATTTAACTCAGAGCTGGCAGGGGGAAAGAGATGGATTCATACTTTTCCCAAGGGTATTTGGGCAGAAGTAATTTTAATGAACTCAACTGGAATTCAAACTCAGTTTGCTTATTTCTCATTCAAAGCCATTAATCTTTACATTGCTTACATGTCCCATGTTAGGATTGTGTATTTCAAATGATTTACAATGGAAAGCCATTATAGATGATTAGTTGAATAATTATTCTTAAATTACAAGAAAACTTGAAAGATTTTGAATATTTCCATGAAGAAGAATTTCACTCTTTCCAACAATCTATTCTTAAACTGTTCATCTAGCATATTTTCCTGGTGGCTGTATTTCCTTTCAAAATAATTTGGAAATAACTTCTGAAAATTACATCAAACTATGATACAATTTTAAATAGGCTTTGGTTACATTTATAGTAACTTGAAACAAATACAAACTGAAATCTAATAAACAATTACAGGTCGGCACTGATAAACTTTGTTAGTTGGGGTCCAAAACTGTCTGCGGTTTAGATCAAAAGTGAGCTGTGATGTCAAGATTGCCAGCTTAGACCACCAAAACAAAGATTGTCAAGTCCATGGAGTTATCTGCGAAAATGGGTAACACAGTGGCTAAGCATGCAAAATGCATATTCAATACTAAGATTTCAATATTGGCAGTTTTAGAAAAACATTTATTAAGACTATCCTTTAATTTCACATAAAAATCTGCACCAATGTGAATAAATTTGAAAGACAAAAGCTTAAAATGATTCCAATTATAAAGTGCCATGTCAATAGATCTATCATTGATGACAGCAAAAGATGGCGGATCTTGTATGTACAAGATTTTAACAAGAAAAAATAAAATTAATTTTTTTATAGTTTTATTGAGATTTTGAATAAAAAGATTATACAGAAAAAATCTGACTTTAAAAAATGTCATAATCAAGTTTGAATTTGTTTCAAATTGGGATCCACTGATGATTATGATTCTAATATGAACATAACAAAAATTTTGGGGTTCAACGCACATGCACAACTTAAGCGACATTGTGGTTTATTGGTGTGCAGATTAATGTCACTGACCTGTATTTTAGAGCCAGAACTAAAAGCTTCTCATTCAGACTTCAAAGGAATTAGCTGACACTATCCAGATAAGCTGCTGAAGTTTGAAAAGAAATTTATGGACAAATAACAAGGACACATAGCACAGTGGATAAAGGCATTGGTTAGAACCAGTGACAGGACCCAAAGAGTGTGAGTTCAATACCCAGTTAAGGCAGTGGAGAACTTGGAGAGGGGAATTAACAGGAGATAACTCATAACTGACATCCATTAAACATGGCGTGTGTAACTAGAACAGTCTACCCCAGTGAGTGAAATAAAGGGTTCAGTTTGACATTCCAACCACTTGAAGAAGGCCGGAGCATACAACGGCCGAAACGTTGTAATAAATATAGCGACAAAGATGAGGACAATAGTCCGAATAATGTAAATAGTGTACATAATACCTCATCTCAGAAATATAGATAGATACAAATAACAACTCTTAAAAACCAGCTTATCTGATCCAACTAACCCTTTATATAAGGAATGTTCTCCACCAGTAGAGTCAGAGTAGTGTCTGTTTATCAGTCTCTCTGAGATGTAATGCACACACATACACATACACTGTCACTGAACATACAAGCCATCTAGTCAAAGAGAATCAACTGTCTATTTCATAACTACACAAGCACACACACAGTATTCTTATGACATCTTTTCTTAAGTCACTGCCTGTAGTTTTCTTATTCAATAAGAAATATCCATTTCAATTCATATAGACTTTAAAGATTTTGTATCATTTGTTAAAAAGAATTATTTCAACAGTTATTGAAACCAAAATTTTTGACTTCTCATTCTTTTGTTAATACATTGTTTGAATTTAATGTCCACCTTTTGTTCACTTGGTTATTACAAGGCTATATTATTGTTATGTAGCCATATTATCTATCTGTAGTCAGAATTAAATGACTATCAACTCAGTCACACATTCATACAAAAACAGAACAAATTTATTCACCTAAAGAAATACCCATTTAGTTCCCAAAGTCAGGCTTCTTAATCTTTTCTTGACCCCCAAACACTGGTCACATGATTTTTAAATTTCAAAGCCAGAAGAAATGGGTTTCTGGAAAAGAAAATTGAAAAATTCTTCAAAGTTGTAAGAAAGAGTTTTATTTTTTAATTTGTTGAGTATATGGTAACACATACTTTTCACAACACAAATAATTGGATGTATCATAAAAATGTTATAAGAAATAACTTACTACAGAAATGAATGGTGAATAATTTAATTTAAAAATGTATAGCAAATGATTTACTACAGAAATTAATTTAAGCAGATTTACAGTCAAAACTTCTTATAAAGGTTTCAGAACTGCATTACAAATGATTTTTAATAAAATCAGAGACAATGATTTAATATAGAGACCAATATAAAAGATTTAGAGTAAAATGCCAATTATTTACTATAAAATTACCTTGAAAATGATATACTATAAAAATGCATTATAAATGATTTACTATAAAAAATGTATTGGAAATGATTTATTATAAAAATACATTGAAAGTTATCTATTATAAAAATGTATTAAAAATGATTTATTACAAAAATACTTTGTAAATGATTTACTAGAAAAAAAGCATTGAAAATTATTTATTATAAAAATGCATTATAGTTGATTTATTGTAATAATGTGTTACAAATTATTTACACTGTGTCAAATTTTATTATGCAAGTCAATGTTTTCACAGTGAAATCTTATTAACCAACTGATGTTGGTAAAATTTTCAGAAAATACTTATATGTTTATGATAAATATAACATGAATTTCAGTTCATATTTTTTTATTAGAAATATTTATAATAATATATCTGGTAACGTTAAATTTTATCATTCAACCTGAGGATTGTTCATCATATTGTAAATAAATATATGCAATAGTCTTGTAAAAATGGTGAGTTTAATAAAGAAATAAATTATACTTGTACTCTAATACTTGTGACATCTGTATGCACATTACACACACAAAATGTAACAATTATTGTGGGACAGAAGTAGCAATTTGCAATAACTGTATAAAGTGACTGGAGCAGTATGTATAAAATTATTTCAGACCAAGGTGAATCCAAAGTTATAGGTATCAACTTTACTTGCAAATTAACTGTAAAATTTAATAATTCTAATTTCACAGCATCACTGGGTGGAGGGCTTCCAAGACTGAAGTCAGTGGCTGGGGTAGAGGGCCATGTGTCCAAGATCAAGTTGAGGACATTGGCTGTGGTTTGATCTGGAGAGGAATGGGCTCTGCCAGGCCTACTGCTGCATATAAATGAATAGCTCTCCAGCTTTCAACCCAGATATGTCGAGGGAACTGGTCTGCTCAGATTCACAGTGTCCCAAAGACCACACCCGAAATTATAATGATGTTTTGTTTTTTGTTTTTATTTACTTCTTGTTAATTGTATAAGTAAACTCAAAGGTAACAGGTATAAATTAAGCTCTGCAAAGATTCAAACAAATATATCTTTTCTTTTTTCTTACCGAGGAAAAAAAAAACAGATACTACTAAGTACTAACTGATCCACTGAGATGATCACTTGTCAGTCATGAGTTTACCTGAGTTATCAATATCTATTTCATGAAGGATGTTGTCAAAGATTATTAGCCAATCCCAGGTAGAGGGAAAAAAAAATTGGTATTTTGAAGGTTGAGCTAGTTTTTAAGACTGACAGGTCATCCTTACTTGAAGTACTGACAAAACAACCCCCTCCCTGACTATCTCTCCGATATGGCCTTGTGCCAGCCTAAACTAAGCTAAGTTTCATAGTAAAAACATTGAGGCAATTATTAGGCACTGTGCAGAGGACTAAAAGCAAGAAAGCAATACTGAAAAAACAATTTACAGAGTTGAAAGAAATTATATTGTATTTCAAATGTTATTTTTCTTTTTATTTTAAAATTTAAATACATAACTTTTCAAACTCAAAGAGTAAAGATTATTAATAATTAAAATATGAGGTTAAAAAATTTGCGTGGGCTATAAGGGAAGTAAATCATTGTCTGGTATGCAGAATTTGTTTGAAGAGCTGAATTTAACAATACCTCTCTAAATTTTATATATTTTTTTTTTACTTGCTATCCTCTCTTTCTTTCTAAAAAAAGAACATAATTTGAACACATTTGTTTTTGTAAATATAAGATAATTGAATGTTAATTTATTTTTTAAAGCTATTGGAAGACTGGCGCAACACAATCTTCATAAGACTGTATGTACATTATTTACGAAGTTTCAAAATTGCTTCTAATTTGCTCATTTGTTCTTATTTTCTTTCTAAAAAAAGAGAAAAAGAATAAATGAGCAATTTAGAAGCAATTTTAAAAACTTTGTAATTTGTAAATAATGTACAATCTTATAAAGATTGTGTTGTGCCAATCTTCTAAGAGCTTTTAAAAAATTAAATTAACATTCAATATATTTTTACAAAAAAAAAAATGTTCAAAAACCAAACACGGGTCAACAAATAAAAAAAAAAAATTTGCAATTATTTACAATTTCTCATCTGAGAGGTAAACCCACTTTTTTTTTTTTTTTTTTTTAATGCAAATAAAAATAAAATTCTTAAGGTGGAGCAATTATTTATTTTCATTCCTTAACAAAATGCCTCTTTTTATATACTTTTTTGACAGCACTTCAAGCGTGTATTTTTGGAGAGAAAATAATTTTATTTTTATTTGTTGGAGAGAAAATATTTTAAGATCTTTCCTCACCCAGAACAAAAAAAAATTCATTAAAAGAAAAAAATCATATTAAATTCATTTTTCTTGTCTTTAGAACATTTTTATGTTTATGGTAATCAGTCTCCCATGAGCTTCAAGCTGGTCACATGACCAAACACACTTCTCATCCCCTGAAGAAGCCACGTAGGATTTTGACAGTAAAATAGGAAATTGTTTGTGGGGCGACTGTCATAAATTAAATAAATTACTTTTTAGTTTTTACAGTTTACTTTATTTTTGCTGTTTAAGTTTAATACTTATTATTTCCTAATTCGTACAAAAAAGATCATTATAGTAAAAAAAATGATTTTTCTTTTTTAAAAATGATTATCAAAAAAAAAAAAAATTATTATTAATTATTTTTCGATTGTTGAAAAAGCAATTCTGATGTAAATTGAAATCAATACTTTTTATTTTACTTGTGCATTTTTTATTTTATACCCCCCCCGCTAAAAAATTGTCGTGTTGGGTGTAATTAATATAAACAAATAAATAAATTAAACATAACAAAATCGTTTCTACTGAGAAAAGAATTCGAACAATACCACATAAAATTCAGTTTAAAATTAATATATATACTTACGTCCAAGTCTGAAGTAAATAAAATTGATGTTGTTGTCCATTTCTCCTCGTAAATTTGGACGATCAGCCACTTGTATACATGTCAAGTAGAACTGGCGATTGATTTTCTTGTTCTATGGAAGATTGTATGTGACACAAATGGGATAAGATCAGGAACCATAACTCTGAAACGATACCAGTTGGAAACGAGAAAACCTTTAATTTATGATAATAGACTTCAAGGGATTTCATTATTTTATTGGAAAAAGATACTTTTCTAACGAAGCGGTTATGCGGTGTCATCATATCCAGACTTAAGAAATTTATTAGAATTTAAAAGAAAGAAAAATAGGTTATTTTAATTAAAGAAATAAAGAAAAATGAATAAACTAGAAAGGCTGAAATGATGGATTCAGCTGCTTTCCTTTGATTTTTCAATACGTTTGCTGAGTATGTTGGCTTGGGGTAGTAATTCCTTCAGTAAAGGTGAGATTTTGGACACGTATAACACAAACATCTATCTCATACTTCAATCCAAACAATATTCTTAAAAAAAAAATCTTTTTTTTTTAGTATACTACATAATCTAAGGTCAAAATGCCTAGATATTTCTCTCAGTTCTTTAAATTTAAAAATTTCTTTTCAAGGAAGCTATTTGACATAATCTAAGATCTAACACCTAATCTTTTCAGTTTACTTAATAAATATTTATGAGCATTTTTAAATTTTGAGTAACTGTCAGATAGTTATTGCAAAATAAAATCATTACATTTGCCTTGATAAAGTTTGTTCGATGATGAAACACATTGGCTAAGGCTAAACATAGTTTTCCTCTTGTCTTTTTATTCATATATATATATGTATATATTATTATAAATATATGGAAAAAATAGGAAAAAGAACACATTAGGTAAATAACGGACGAGTTCTTTAGTATTTTTGTTTTTATTTTTAAAAAACAGTGCTCCATACAGAAATTTAGAGCTTAAATTATAATTATTTTTTAAAAATATGATTCCTTTTACTATTACATAAGAGTTCTCATGTTTCAAAAACAAAAGCCAAAAACTTCAAATGGAATTATTAAAATTAAATTGAATTAAAGTATCAAGCTCTGTTTCATCCTCAAGTGAAAATTTAGGAATAACTAATCTTGAAATGTCAATATTTATAAGCATCCTTATAAAAGCAAGCTTATAGCTGCTTTTTAAAATAATTAATAATATATATATATATATATATATATATATATATATATATATATATATAAATGATAGCTGTCAACTTCTTAAATGAGTGTTGTGACCATCATTGACAAGCTCAATCTATGTTTTTAGTTTGTGTGAGAATGACAACAGCTCTTGAAGCCAGAAAATGGCATGCATTGCTTACTGCAAATGTGTCAAACTAAATTGTTTTGTACAGGGCCTGGTCTGTTTTGTAAATTCTGTTTTGCTTGCTAGCTTGTGGGTTTTCATGTATTGGGTAAGACTTGTTTTGGTATGTGCATATTTGCATGGTCATATTTATTGTGGATACTGTGGGCTCAAAGAGAGGCAGTTTCATGTAAATGAAGGTTGTCAGTATTTGTAGACGTAAAAGGAAATTAAATAAATACTTATATATATGTAATAAATGATTAACAAGAGACAAAGTATACTGGTGTGTACACAGCTAAAAAGGAAAGGAAAACATTAAAAACTTAGCTATTGTGAATTGTATGTATATGATATGCACATTTATTTGTGTAAAAGTTGTCAGGGGAGAGGGAATGTTCATCAGTGGAGATGAAGAGCATCTGGGACCCAACTCATTCTAGATGAA
This sequence comes from Acanthosepion pharaonis, assembly GCA_903632075.3. NCBI lineage: Eukaryota > Metazoa > Mollusca > Cephalopoda > Sepiida > Sepiidae > Acanthosepion > Acanthosepion pharaonis. The sequence continues at coordinate 60,565 of CAHIKZ030003918.1, read as the reverse complement.
AAGAGAAAAGGGAAGATTTTGTTCCTCCTTTTATAGGCTATAAGGACTAGTTTTATAGTCTAGTTATAAGGACTATAAAAAAAAAGGAACAAAATCTTCCTTTTTCTCTCTTTTCTCTTTTCATCTAGAATAAGTTGTGTTCCAGATGCTCTTTGTGTCTAGCACCACCTAGTGGCATCTTGGCAGACCAAGTGGAGATAATCCCCACAGACTGAAGCAATTTCTGCAGTTTTTCTAACACACCCAGCATATTTAGTTAGTTCCAGCATAATACTTATCATAATTTATCAAAGGTTTACCAATATGACCTTTCTTGTGAGTAATGAGAACTGCACTGGAGAAACATACTTATCACATATAAATTGATGGATTGCTGGATCATTTTGCCCAATTCATTGCATGTTTTTGAAAGATCTTAGTGGCTTCATGAAATGTACACATCCACTTATTTCAATCACAAGCAGCATTTTCCCACTCAGGATCTTCTATGAGATGGCAGGCTGTCAAAATAAATGCAAATGTCAGTAAGTTCCTGTATCATACTTTTTCAACTTTACTCCTAGAGGCGCTAAGCCCAACATATCATAGCATTCTGGAATGAGGACAACTATATGAGCAAATTAAAAACATTCCAGGCCAGATTTAGACGTGCAATCTTGAAATTTTGGATTCCCAAGTTTTTATTACTGTGATTGTTTTCAGATTCTGCCATCTTGGCTTCTACTGATAAAAACAATTAAAGGGATACAACTCTCTAACTTTCAATAGCTCATGTTCAAATGAAAAAAATCACTGTCCTTAAATTAAAATGTTTCAAAATTGTCCATGTTTGCAATTTTATTCCTAGAGACTGTAGCCCAAAATATCATATGATTTTGGAATCAGGTGAAAACTGTGAGCAAATTAAAAACATTTCAAGTTAGATCCAGACCCATAAAGAAATTTTTTTAGATTCTTCTTTTCATATTACTTTTGATTGTTTTTTTTTTTTTTTTTACAAATCATTTTTGTAGAACAAATTTTTTTATAACTTGGAAATAAATCTGGGAATAATCAAAATTAATTGCAAAATCCAGCAAAAGTCACTCATGAAATAAAAATAATTGTCTGTATGAAAGTAAGGACCTACATACATCAAATTATCTTTAAATTAAGTGGCAACAGAAGAATTATTGTTGAACTTTTAAAAGGTAAGCATTATACTTAAATGCAGTGATCATTTTGAGTTCTTCTGTAGTTTATTGTTGCTTATCAATGTCTACCCCTCTCTACCTATTGTGATAAAGGCTCAATCAAGAGGAAAGGAGTTAGCATAAATTCCACCTGATAGGGAAAAAGGTTTAAATCTAGTATATATATATATATATATATATATATATATATATATATATATATATATATATATATATAACATTTTATACATTTTTCCATAAATATTTTTATGGTAATTATTCTGATGAAAAAATTAATGTATAAAATCAACTTTAATGAATTTAAAAAATAAATACTACATTGGCAGATAAATCTCATTATTTTATATCATTTCCTCCAACTATATTTGCTTTGAAAGATTTTGTGGCTGGTGTAAATCATCCTCTGATGAACAAAAAAAAATAAACAATTAATGGTGGTTGAAAATATTTGCTCAGTGGTAATTATATTAACACCTGATTATAATTGTCAATTTTAGCCCACCAGCTAATGGTTTTTCCAGAAATATGAACAATCTTAAAAAATTCTGTTAAAATTTAGGAAATGGTTAAGAATCAGTGATGCCTAATTTCCTGAAAAATGTAAAATTTGCCAATATCAAAACACAATGCTATTTGATTATTTTTTTCCTATGCCCACACATATTTATATATTTTTATATTAAAAAATAACAATACAAGAAGAGAAAAAATATACTTGTGTGTACCCAAATAGCTGAAATGGAAGAAAAACATTTATAGGCTTTGCTGCTAGAAAATGTGTATAATATCCCATTTAGCTGGCTGAAATTAAGAAGACAGCCAAACAATGTAAGAAATCTTTCTTGACAGTGAGAAGTCTTTGGTTCTACCTTCTGGAGCAAAAAGAGAAAAAAAATATTTATGTTCTGAATAGAATGACACCTATCAAGCCAAAAGATAAAGAACTCTTTACAAATATGTTTCTCACAATCTTATCCTGGTAGGCAAGGTGGGGGTAATGCCCACATCCTACTTGTCCACCAAAGATTTACTTTGAAATTTGCGGTGAAATATGTGTTTTATCTTGTAGTTTTGTTGAAGTTATATTTTGGAATACAGTTTGAATTCTATTTACATTGTTCAGACTGCTGCCATTGTTGAATGTCCTCAAGTGATGTGGTTTCTGTTATTTGGTAAAATTCTTTGTGATTTTGTAGTGCCAGTCCACAAGGTTCGAAGAAGGATGATCTTTGCCAAGAGCTACAGGCATCATTTGCTCAAAAAGACATTTTTAACCATTGATCTGAGAAAGTGGTTGTATATGGCTGACAGTTTAGATATTTCTGAACAAGTTTAGCATGATACATAACATCCACATGAAAGTCTCGATCTGATGAAGCTGTTAAGAACATCACTCAGGGTTTTAGGTTAATGTATTTGTTTGATTTATTTGTTTAACAGCATATCAACTCCTTATGTGTTATTTAATGCCAAAATTTAATTTTCTTGGGAGCTTTGAAGTAATAAAAATATATGTTATTCTGCTTTCATAATTGAATACATGGTAGATGATACTCAGCTTTTGTTAATATACATGTTTGTGTGGACATAATTACTAGACACGGTGATATATGTGTTTTTATGTTGTAATTTTTTTAAAGTTATACTTTGAAATACAGTTTGATTTTTTTAAGAAATTTTCAGATTTTATATGGATTAATATAATGAAAGAGTTCTTTCATGTTGGTTGTTTGGTTGGTTGATTTTGTTTTGAGTGGCATATCAACACCTTTATGGGTTATCTAAATATTTTGAATGCAGTTGTATGCCTTCAAGTACAGATAAAATGTATTGTTGGTCATTTTATTATAAATAGTTATTGTTAGTCATTTTTTTTATATAAAAATATATTGCTGGTATTTTTACTATAAAAATGTATTTTTATACTTTCATAGTATTTTGTTTTTTTTTTTTTCACTATTTGCCCATAAGCTGAGACCCTAACAGGTGCTACCACCCTGATAAAGGGATGAACTTGGGAACAACATTTTTAAGAGGTGGTTCCATGCTTAAAAAACCTCCAATCTCCTAATTCAGGTAATTATTGCTGCTAAACTGTAGTTTATCATCATAAAAAGAACTTTCCATCAAAGAACTCTCATTGTATTACTAGATGGTGTTACTAAAAAGTATATTTAAAAAAAAATCTTTACAAAATTTCAAAACTTTATTTTTTTTTTTTCTTTTTTTCTGAGAATTCAAAAATTTTAAACCTCATGTTGCATTTCTTAATTGAATTCAAAAGAATTTCAGCATACAATATGCTTGAAATATTTTTTTTACCACACACAGACATATCAAATAAATATATCAAGCCAATAGATGAAGAACTGTTTTTCTAATATAAAAATTCCAAATGTTTTATTGTAGGAATTTATATATTTTTTGTCCTATAAGAATTTGTCATAAAACTTAAAACCTTTGTGATTTTTTAAAAAAGTTGTGTCAAAAAAAATTTTTTTTCAAAATTTGAATTTATTTTTATAAACCTTCACTTCCATGGCAATGTTAATTTACAATTTTCTATTTTTGGATGTGTTAAAAATATTTTATCCTATTTTGTCAGCTCTAATCAAAATTAACACAGTTTTGGTGGTTAACATGTTCATTGCCACCTTATCAAATAAACCAGAAAAATTCATACCACTGGACAAATTATTGTTTTTTCTGTTAATTTATCAATCTCTGTGATTTTTATTTTTACAACTGCAAGTCATATTTTCAACAAACTAAAAATATGTGAACCAAGTACAATGCAATATTTATTATTTACCTTTTATAAAGATTTATTTACCATTTTATGAAGAAATAAATGTGAAAAGAAATCTTTTTATTAAAAAATGTAAAATTATCAAAATATGTAAACTATCTACAATGAAATATTTATTATTTAGCATTTTATAAATAAGTATGGAAAACAAGTTTTTTATTCATAATTTTATAAAAAATATCAATGAATTGCTGCATTTAAAAATGCCTTCTTGGGTAAATTTTTTTTCAAAATTTATAATTACAGTTAATCATGTTTATATGTTTATTTATATTTTCTTGTTCACAGACATTTTTTATAAATTTATGAATAAAAAAATCTCTTTTCATATTTATAAATTGAAAAATGTTAAACATTGCCTTTTTATTAGTTGGTTTATATTTTTAGAATGTTGTAAACAAAATTATTCTTGTAAATAAATAGTGTTTAATATTTTTGTTGCAGATTCAAGAACAAAGAAAATGTATAAATTCACTTTCATATGTTTTATTAAGATTCTAATCATTGTTTTTTAAAACAAACATTGCCGAGGGAGTGAAGGTAGATAAAATTATGACGGTGTCAAGAGAAAAACCATCCTTTTAACACACAGTTTTATTGAAGGCACAAAAGTTAAAGGTTGCCAACATATCTATATACACACCTTCTTTGACCCTTTTCTATCATTTCTATGTCTAAGGATATCTTGTCTAGTTCTTATTGTTTTAATATTGCTCACTCTGGTTCCACTGAGTCCAAGTATATACTACTTGGCCAAGGGATTGAACTCACAATTACCCTATATGCAATGTCAACGGTCCTCTGGTGGAAACCACCAGTGGGCCTCTAGCAATCTGCCAGTGGTATCATTGCTGAGATGAATATGCTGGTGGTCTGACAGCAGGCCACCAGTGATAAACACCATAGTTACAGATTGGTGGCTTGCATGTAAGGATGTCACCAAATTCACAAACTACTTTTTCAACATTGTAGAAATATTATATATAAATAAAAATAAAATAATAATAATGAAAATTATAAATAAAACAATAACATAAAATAAAATATAAAATAAAATAAATAAAAATTTAAAATAATAAAAATTCTCCCAGCATGCAACAAAAACTGTTCCTATTGGAAATACAGACATCCTGCCAAAAGACGTTAAATTCAATCTCTTCACTATGAACCTTGGTACGGGCAACATGTGTCCAACTTCTTTCTGTGATATCATAATACTACAGATTAAATTCTCCCTTTTATCACATGTACCATAAAACAATTGTAACCTAAAAAAATACGCACCAATACAAAAATAGAATAAAATTGTATGAAAGTAACATACAATTTACTATGCTTTCCTCTTATTTCTGCCTGTTTTATTTTCTGTCAAGTATGCTTTTATCTCAGTGATCACAAGGCCAATTTACGCTGCTATTATGTGAGTGATGCCCCCACAATATGCACATGATGAAGGCTGGAGGGCACAATGACCGAAACATTGTAATAACAATAACGAAGATGAAAACAATAGTCCACATGTAAATAATGTTACTGTTAATAACAATACAATATTGTTGTTAGTTGTACATCACTATATATATATATATATATATATATATTTTTACTCTTTTGTTTGAAGAAATTCAAACACATCTACTAAACTATCAGTAAATACCATATCAGCAAATATTTAATAACAGAACATTGGTTTGTGAATTTGGTGACATAATAATTGTGAGTTCAATCCCTGGGCCGGGCAGTGTGTATTTGGACTCAGTGGAACCAGAGCAAGCGATAACTGAGGAGTACTAAAAATATGAACTAGATGAGATATCCATAGACATGAGTAGTAGAACGAGAACAGTCTATTCCCATGGATTAAATAAGGGCTTCAGTTCAGAATTTCCTTTAGGTTACCTGGATCATTATACTGATGAAGGCCATAGGAGACGAAACGTTGTGTTACAAACAACAAAGATGAGAACAATAGTCTGCAAGTAAATAGTGTACACAAGAAAATTTAGTTTTCCTGTTATGATTCTTCATTTAAACAAAGAAAATACTCTGGTCAAAGATTCTTTTTCAAATCTCAAAATATAATTTGTCAGTTGAGAAAACATTAACAATTCTAGATTCATCTTGAGAAGGCTTTATTAGGAATGTTAAAATTTAAATAGAAATATTCTCTTAAAAAAGGAGACATTTCAAACTAGGATATAATGAACTGAAGACGTTAACAAGTGAGCGGCTGTAAATTGGATTACTTCCCCTTCTTTAGCATTTTTAAAAAGATTGAAAATAATTCAATCTAAAAAGGCTTCTTTTGCTTGTTTGCAGCTGAGTATTGCTTTCCATACTTTAAAATGATTGATTGTAAACTTCAGTTTATCTGCTTTTTTATGGTATTTTAGGGGAGATAATTTTTTGTTATTACTATCTATTAAATAATTTTTTTGACTGTGTTATAAAAGTAAAACTATTAAAGAAAATAATTTACGAAATACTTTTTTATTCGAATAAAAAAAAAAAAAATCCCGGTTCATTCTACTTTTTTTTACTCAACTCACTGCTACTACTTCGTAAATAAGACCTTTTTTTTGTCTTTTTATTTTTCAGAACAATATTTTTAGGACTTATTTCGTCTTTCATCTTTTTGTGACGTTAGTGATCTTGTAGTTTAGCGCTCCAAAAGTAATCACACGTGTATGCGCGCATGGTGCCATCCATGAAGTTTAGCTTTCTTTCCAAATTCGTAAAATTAAATTAAAATTCACAACATTTACAGATGCCACAAGTTATATACTATTTTTCAGGATTATCAAATAATTATAATAGCAATAATAAAAACACAACGGCATTAGCAAGCTCGATCTACAAATGTTAATCTTTTTAGTTTATGGTGTTTAGTTTAGTCACGTTTTTATGACAACACACGTACGTAACATTTTTTATTATGGTTCAGATACTTTTTTTTAGTACAGCGGCGTAGTTTTGTTAAAAAACGTGTATTATCTCTTCTTGTGTATTTTGATATGCTTTACTTACGGACATTTTACATTTTTTATGAAAAGTTTAAAGTGCACTGGCTCTATAAAAAAAAATTGATTCTCATTTTTCATGAAGCAAAACCGGACCCTTACTTTATGTCCGCTTTTATTACTGGACATTCGAGTGTAAATCTAAAAAGTTTAAACTGAAGCTATTGGAGGCAGTGCCTGAAATTTCCAATTCCCTTAGCACTTCCTTTTTGGGTTTTTTGGATGGTACCTCAGTCATCGAAGACTGACCTTTTACACCCTACCAATTTAAATGCAATGAGGAATTGACTTGGTTGGGTAGAGTAGGCTAATGATGGAACTGGACTTTGATTACTTTGTGCGTTAGAACAAAAAAAAAAAAAACTCCAAAAGCTATTATTATAAATTAAATAGGACTACAAAAATTGAATTTTAATATCTCAACTTACACGTTATTGTTCTAAATTCAAAAAATAAAATTAAAAATATTAGTTTTGATTTAAAAAAAAAAACCAAAAAAAAACAAAAAAAAAAAACTATAATCAAATTTTATATTAAAGTATATCTTGTGCAATGCCTTTTCTGTTTTGTTTTTAAACTGCATAAACATTACTTCTTTTTTTTCCAATTAGTATGTGAGTTACCCCACTTGGCTTTTTCAAAAACTCCTGTTAGGGGTCACTCTTTAAGTCTATAAAAAAGCAATTACATTCTCTCTCTTCCTCTTTTGATTTCAGATACAGTGGAACATAGATAAAGATTGTGTGTAAAGACAACCCTATGCAACATCCATTAGCTTTGTTTCAGGTTTGGAGAGTAGGTAATACATTTTTATAAAATAAAATTTTATTGAACAGCCCTTTGCAAATTTTTTTTATTTTTATTTTTTTTTAGGTTTGGAAAAAAAGTAATCTTTTATTATGAAATAATTTTTTTTTTTTTCTTCCGACTTCTAGCCGTTTTTCTTCTATTTCTGTTATATATTATTGGGTAGGTACCTGCTTCAACAACCAGTTATTGGCAAGGCCATTCAACTGCTATTTTTCTACCTCCATTCAAATTCCTTGATGTATGAATCAAACAAATTTATGCCGTTTTCATATATATTCATTTTCTCTTTTTTCTTGGCATGCACTAAGAAATTTTTGATCGTTTGTATGTCGACACCAATGTTTGGCTCTACAAGTAAAAAATCTATGTGAATAGTTGATGTCATGAGTAAACAAATTTCTAACAGTAGTAGAACTTAGAATTAAGAAATAGAATTTCCATTACTGTGTAGTGAATCACAGAGTTCACGCCAGATGCATGTGTTGTCATGGCAATAACTAAAATAACAAAAAAGCAGTCAGTACATAGCAGGCTCCACACATCATTTCCAGTTGAAGTATATATCAAATAAATTTAACATACAATATTTCTCAACCATTCATAATTGTTCCTGAAGATCCCATTTCCAATCCATCTAGGACGGATAAATTCAGGTGAAAACAACCTTTTCATTGGTGGAAATCCATCTGGACAAGAGTTTAGCATTGGGACAAAGTCCTGTCCCAGAGAAACTACATTTTAAGTAACTCTCCTTCCAAAGACATTTTTATATCAATCTTTCTTTCTCTCATATGCATAAAAGTAAGTAATTGCATATTCTCCTGTTAGTGCTCTGTGATGATGCAATTTGCACATCACTGCACAGGCTGTGATGACATCCAAGGTCAGCTGTATGCGAATATGCTGATATTTACTATGTTCCACAGTTTTGTCTCAATACTAGGGCCGTGATTGATGGCAACAAAAAATAAAGACAAATACTTTTGAAGACACTTGTTTGGTTTGGAAGTAACAAAAAAAAATAAATAAATAAAATTTCTCACTTAATCAGCAATGTCTTCTTTCTGCTTTGTGAAAGCAAACTTCTTTCTTATCTGATTTCTCGCTAGACCCCTACATACTCACTGCTCATTATATGGAAACTGGCTGGAGGATCTATCACCTCTTTTCATCCACTTGTGTTCCACCAACTGGAAAGGCAGTCCACCCAGACAGCTTTTGGGTGGTCAGTTTTTTTCAAAGGACTCTACTTTTATGGCTATCTAAAATCACTAACAAAATTTTGTTTGCCAATTCAAAGGTGGGCTGCAGACAAGATTCCTGAGAAACCCTGGTCATTAAATTGACATAAAAGTAAAACGAATCTATCTATTCATCTACTAAGGATGCATGAGAAATCATATTGCTACATTCTTTTAATCACATAATATTGGAAATTATCTATACAGAAAAATACTAAATAGGTTATTAGGCAAACAAGAAAATAAGGACTTTTATTCACTATGAAATTGGACAGAAAGAATTTGTGGCAATGTTTAACATTCATGCCCACAAAATAACGGTGTGTCAAAAGGATGGTTATTCCCTTGATACCGCTATTACTGTATACTCTTTTGACTCCCTCAGCAATGTCGTTTTAAAAAAATGATAATTAGAATTTTAATAAACCCAAACATATGAAAGTGGATTTATACATTTTTTATTTTTGAAAATAAAGATATTAAACACTATTTATTTATTAGATTATTTGCAAGAATAATTTTATATTTACAAGATTATAAAACTATGTGTATGAACTATAATGAAATATTTGTTATTTACGATTTTATGAAGAAATAAATATGAAAAGTGACTTTTTTAAATCATAAATTTATAAAATATCTGAGAACAAGAAAATTTAAATGAACACATAACAATGAGTAACTAATAAATTTTGAAAAAAAAAATGGATATTTTTCTGGGTATTTATTTGCTCGTCACATAAATTCACTAAAATAGAGAGATATTATGTTCAAAATATTGAGAGCATCTCTTCCTCTTACATATTTTGATAATTTCGCATAAATTTTTGAATAAAAAGATTTCTTTTCAAATTTATTTCTTTGTAAAATGATAATTTTTTTAAAAAAGATTTATTTACCATTTTATATAAACTTATACAAAATAAATACTTATAATATAATTTTACAATAATTATATAAAACAATATATAATAATTATATGAATACTTATAATAAATAAATGATAAATATCACCTTATATTTGGTTCATATATTTTTATACTCTTGTAAATGAACATTGTTGAGCAAGTCAAACGTATATACATAATTACAGTGTCAAGGAAATAACCGTCCTTTTGATATGTTTTATGTAGACATGAAGGTTAAACATTGCAACATTTGTTTATTTACAATTGGAAAATTGTTTATATTTGTTGGCATACTCAGAAAATTCCGTTCTGATTAATTGACTATAATTGAAGAGATTCCTTTTAGTCCCCCCCCAGAACATTCAAATTTTGTTACCTGAGCCAGTCACATCATCACCATAATCAGGCCCAGACTCAAGGTCTATCTAGAAAAGTCCCATCTGAAATGGGTTAAAAAAATTCTTTGCCTCTAGGTAGTGTTAAGGAGCATAGAGTTACATTTTTTTTCACATAAGTTTTTATAATACATACAAAGATACATTGATATAACATAAGAATTCTGCATTCAGCAGATGTACAAAACATTTTATTCAATCACATTATGTAAGAATACAAGACCTGAGAATATTTTGAAAGATGATAAAACTATTTCTGAATGGTTTGAACGGATTAAAATGAAAACATCAATTCTCACAGCTAGAAACATGTATTCACTCACAGCCGTAAGGTTTAGATAATTTGGAAAACAGTAATCGTATTTTCAAACAGAAGGTATTTTAACTAAGCAGTTGACAGTTTGAGATATCATTGACATCACAATCATGGAACAGTAAATGCATAGGTGCAGGGAATTGGGCAATACCAAAGATTGCAGCAGTGCTGAAATTGGAAGGTCCCAAGTGTAAAGTAAGACTGACTTCAGGGAATCATGTGGTCAGAATTGATCAGTTGAGATGAATTCATAGCTAGGGGAATTTATTTGGCAGAAACCTCTATTCAAGTATGCAGCAATCATCATCCAGTGGGAGAGGTGCAGCAAGTTGGCCCCAGGGACAGCAAGTGGCATGTAATTGTTGGAAGTGTTGCCAGGAAAAGTCATCAAAGAATAGTCATCAAATGCTCCCCAAAAATAATTATTTTGCTAGACAAAAGTACAGAGAACTTACCTAAACCTATCATCCCATATTTGGCTAATGATTAAAATCACGGCATCAACAGTAGTGAATATTGCTGACATCAAACAAAGCCAAATTATTATCATTTATAAGAAGAGAGTTGATTTATTCGTCGGCAGAAGTTATTTATAGTACTGCTATAATTCGACTAGTACAGTCAATTTCATCTTGTTTCAGAAATCTGGCTGTTTGCTGGGTACATCTTTGCCAGGATCTAAACAACACAATATGGGCTGGAAAAGACTGACAGAAGATGTAGTGACCCAACCACCCAGAAGCAATGGTTAGAAGTGATAAGACACTAGTGACTGTGGGTTGGAGACGGGAAGGGGTATTACAAAATGGTGCTATAACCAACAATATTACTGCAGTCAGTGGTGTTATAATACCACTGCCAATCAATAAGCATTGTTATTATGCTGAACTTTAATGGTATTGTAAAATATTTTGTTTTCTTGAGATATTAAATTTTGTCAATTGTTGTAATAATGTGGTCATTATTTTGGGGGTGGGGAGAGGTAAGGTATTAGAAGAAGGGTTTTTTTTTCTGTTTTTCTCATATTACAAACAACTCTATATTATAAAAGCAAAGCTGATTTGTTGACTGTCATACACTGAGAGTGACTTTGCACACACCTAGGTAATGTATATGTCTAAATTGTATGTGAGTTAATTACATGTGCTTGTGCCATTTAATGTATATATAAGCACACAGACATATACACACAATTTGAGTTTGAAATAAGACATTGGAATAATAATACATTCCTGTCCCACTCAGTCTGGACAGCTCTTACCCTGAATCATACATTTGGAGACAAAAAAAACCCCAAAAAACATAAGATTTTAGTGAACTTTTTTAAAATTATTTAGTAATAAACAGAATTTTATTTTTTTTAATTTTGTAGAAATATTTTTAAGTCTGTCATTGAATTAAAATAAATATGCATCTACACATGTAGATAGATACACAATTTGAAATGGACATCCGTGTTGCAGGGTTTTCCTTTCTGTCTTGCAACATCTCATGGGTAATAGCAAAAGAATAAGGACCAAATAAGGACTCTCTGAATTCACTTTTATGGCTCATACTGTATTTAAACTGGATATATTTTCTGATAAATGTTGTATTTTAAATGGACAAACAATTTAGGGCAATCTTTAACCTTTGTGCCTGCAAAAAAAAAAAAAAAAAAAAAAAAAAATATTGGTCTGTCAAAGGATGGTGATCTAGAGACAATGGATCTGCACTGGATATAATGCAGCATTATATCCAGTGCAAATCCATTGTCTCTTTAGATCACCATCCTTTTGACAGACCATTTTTCAACTTAAGACTATGGTTTACCTATCCTCCAGCAGCCATTTTATCAGGAAAATGCAGCAACCTGACCTTATTGCATCCATCCTCCAGCGATCACTTTCAGCAGGACAATGTTGCATGTGGACAGGCTTGCAATGTACCAGAATACAACAGTTGGCTGACCAGATGTTGTATTCTGGTAAACTTGTGTATCTACTTTACAGCCTATAAACTTTTCTGCCGGATCTTGTATATTATTTTTGTTTTGAAATAAAATAAAAATAAATGAAGTTGTAGTCTGAAGATTTACATGTATCATATAGAATACTTATTTATGTAACAGGGGACTAACTTTAATTAAATGTTTAATTGAATCAAATTTCAGGATGTTGATTTGGAGAAACTACTAATTGGATAATATATATTAAGGAGAGTAGGTTGAATGGTTGAGAAAAAAATGAAAAGGAAGAAATGGGTTAAAAATCAGGTTTTAAAATAAAATGAATTTAAGAAATGAATTTAAGAACAGTTCCAAGGAGAATTGAACCCACAATTAGCTTTCCAAGAATCAGTAAAATTGAGCAAAACCAAGGTTTACCACCCTATACACTTCCCAGCAATAGGAAGAAGACATAATTAATGTGTTGCCCAAATAGTTTGGGTCTTAAGAAGTTAAATTCTGAGGTTTTTTTACGATCTGCATGAATGTATATCACTACAAAAATGTGACCCAAATTCTTTTGAACAAAGAAAGCATCTGGATTTTGTTTAATTTCCAAGTTTAGGATTTGTGCTGATGCTGTTTGCACAAAAAAAAACCCATAATCTCTACAGAAAGATATCTAAAAGGCAAAAGTGAAGGCCATGTGGTTATTAAGAACCATTAATACTGAGGAAGAAGAGATGAGATGAGTGTCTGAAAAGAGAGAGAGAGAGAGAAAGAATGTGTGTAGGAATTACATTTATATTGAAAAATAAATAATTTAGTAAAGAAATAATTTAGCATGCAAAATTTAGGTTCATAGAAATTCTTTTTCTTTCTTGAAAATAGACTAATCTGTAGACAGAATCTTTCTTCAAAACATGGGCCTTTATTCAACAATTTTTTTTTGTTTACATAAAATAGCTACAAAAAGATACTGAATGCTGAAAATATAAAAAGGTGACCAATATTAAGCATCTTGTCTTACTGAAATATCCACCTGAGAATTTCAATCCAGATATCTGGATTGAAATTCACAAGCCTCATTTGTCAAGCTTCTTTAGGATCAGGAATCACTCTTGGTTAGGAATTCAAAGAACACATTGATTAAAGAGAACATCTTGAAAAGAGGTAATGTGTATGTTGACTAAAGGTCCAAAGGATTTAAATAAAAAGACACTTGTTTAGAATGAAAATGAAAAAAAAAAAAAAAAAGTGCCTATAATCTGATTATCCTTGAAAATGAAACTCATTCTGTGTAGCCTCATAAAATTGCAAAATAATAAAGAAAGTTTCAAAGCAGAAGATATGATTTTTAAGAGTTTTATTTATTTCATAGAAGCAAAATTACACAAGACATATTTTGGACTAACATAGTGAATATTTGAAAAGCCAGATTAAAAAAAATTCTTTTGTTGGTTTGGTATAAAAAGTGTTAACAACGTGACTGTTTTCAAAACTATACAAGCAGAGAGATTTTTGAGGTTCTTGACTTTGGTTGTTTTTAAGTTTGTGTTTTTTTTTTTTTTTTTCAAGAGAATATACATAACAAAACAAAAGATAATAAATGTCTGAACTTCCAGAAAAATCTTTTGGAATTCCATTTAATCATCCTGAGCAAATGATGTTAGCATGAAAGGAAATAAAAAAATCTTTTTCTTTTTTTTAATTTAAAAGTGAAGCTGGATGGTGTAGCTTCATAGCTACTTTGACCTTGAAATATCTGGGCCCCCTTGGAATTAATGACTAAGAAAAACATATTACAAAGTTCCAGAACCAGTTGGAAATTGTATCTGGTCAGGCAAACATATTTTAAGCTAAATAATGTTTTTTAATTGACAAAGTCAAGTGATAGTGGAAGGTCCTTTGAGGGTGTCCTGGGTAAAAGGTGATGCTGTTCCAGATTCCAAATCACCATCAATGAAGACTTTTCTGGGGACACTACTGCAGATGTATTTCAGGTATATATATATATATATATATATATATATATATATATATATATATATATATATATTATAAAACACACTCCTGCATAAAATACAGATAAAATACACGGGATTCAATTGTAAACAGCCGTTTAGATTTTCTGCAGGTGTTTACATCAAAATTATATTTGGAAATCATTTTACTTGTACAGTCAGCTTGAAATTGTTTGCTCCTGACCATTTCCCAAAAGTTTCATTTATACTTCAAGAAGAAAACAATCAGTAGAGAATTATTACCCATGCCTTTTTGCCAATAGGTTCTATAAAAGAACAGGCAAAGTTGACTTACAACCTGCTACTATTAACATGAAACACTGTCATTTCAAATAAAAATGGTTACACATTAAGGAATTTAAGCAAGATAATGTCCACAAAAGTGAATTTCAAAAGATAAAATTCAGGATTAAGTCAAAAAATATTAGGGTGTATCAAAACTTTTTTTTCTTTAAATAAAACATTTACTCTAAAGCTTCTTTCACATTAACATTTAAAGATTATAATCTATATCTATCTATATAATTTATTACATGGAACCTTAAAGTGGTCTGTTTTTATTTAAATCATTTGCTCTGGATTTACATTGAGCTCTCTGGATTTTATCCTCCTTGGGTCTACCCATACGGATTACTTAGTTTTTCATAAACTATATATATAGAAACAGCAAATGTTTTTTGGTTGTAATGTGGATTTTTTTTTCTTTAAATATATATTAGACTTTATTTTCTGTAAAAATAAAAAATAAAGTATAAAAAAAAAATTCACATTATGACCAAAAATGTTTGCAGTTTCTCTCTTTTTAAAATAGAAACTTTTCTCTCGTTGGAACAACTTATTTGCTCTCTAGCAGGACCCAAAGCTGTGTCATTGCAGGAGAAACAACCATCTAATTCAGTGTACTTTAACTGCTTGTCCACAAAAAATTCACAATCAGGCAATGTTCTATCTACTTTTAAAGCACACACACACTCATCTAGATTTTCTCAAAAGGCATATCATCTCAGTTTTGTATTGGAAATGTAAACAAAGCAATTACTAAAAAAAAAATTAGTGTATTTTATTTTTTAAGCCAACTTATTCCTATTACTTTAAACTTTAAGGGCATCCACTAAAAAATAAAAAATCCATTAATTCTTTAGAAATTGCTTTGTTTATGTTTTGGATACAAAACTGAGCAGATATGCCTTTCAAGAAAATTTCAACAAGTGAGTATGGTGTAAACACAAATAGAATCTTGCTTGATTATGATGCTCTTTGTAGCCAAAGAGTTAAAGCACACTAGACTATATATATATATATATATATATATATATATATATATATATATATATATAAAAAAAAAATCTCCCATTTGTTTAAATCAATTACAGGAGCAAGTTTACCCCGAAATTGACCAGTCCCAGCAGATTTTAAAACATGCTAAATGCCTAACCTGTAGAGCAATTAAGAAAAAAAAAAAAAAAAAAAAGTGATAGTTCCTATTCACACAATGGGAGTTGGGAATTGATTTGATTTGTATTTTTTTTAAGGCTTATCAATCCTTTGTAGGTTATTTAAAGCTACAAAATATTTTTAGATTGCAATAATTTTTTTTTTTTTTGAGATAATAATGGTTTAGTGATATGAGTCTTACTAATTAATCCATAGCTGGAGGGAGAAGAGGTGGATTCATATCTTTCCCAAGAGTATTTGCACTTAAGTGAATATAACAAACACAATGAGAATTGAAACTTGGCTCTCTGAGTAACAATTCCAAGCCATTATCCATTGGAATTTGGTCCACCTCAGGTTGGACTCCTGATTGTCCTTGAACCTCTTCCTTGAGAATGCTCCCCGTAAAATATCAGCATCCAGGACCCATTGACGCAGATAACATGTCCAGTCTATTAGCATTACTGATTATGTTACTTTTCTATTTTAAAGTATCAACACTAAAAAAAATTGGTCAAAACTTTTGATACTTCCCAATATACTTTAAGTAATACAAATTTTACATGTTCATGAATTTAAGCTCAGTACTAAATTGGCATTATTTTACTATTGAAATTCTAGACGTAATCTTAAGTTCAATTCTGGTATTTTACTTTACTGTCAACTTTGATCTTCAAATCTTTAAATGCAACCTCAATTGTCTTTTTGATCCCTTTTCTTTTGTTGTCCTATCGCCTCAATAACCCCTTGCATCTTTAAGGACTTTATTGGCTTGCTTGGGATGAAATTATTTGGGGAAAAAAAAAAATTATTTTTTATATATCATGCATTTATTGATCTCTCTCTCATATATATATATATATATATATATATATATATATATGAGAGAGAGATCAATAAAAGCATGATATATGCTAGAGAGAAGTTATCAAGCTAGTAACAGAGAGCATTGCTAATGTCATGCATTTGATCCTTAACTGACTGAGGGATTAATGGAGTGTGCTTGATTCATACTGAGATTTCAGATTGTTTAAAAGATTAGTTACAAGCTATGATAATCAAAATGTAAACATATCATTAAGTAATGACCAGTCATTATTTTAAACCAATCTTCTTTTAACAGTTTGGAATTATTTTATGACATGAACAGAGAAATGACAAATTTCTACTATTTTAATGCAGTTTTTCCTGAGCAACTTCTGTTTGATCCCCAAGAAGTCTAATATCTAATTTAATGATTCTTATAGAAAATGCTGTCTATTGTTTTAGGAATCTCTTCTTGGTTGAATGAAGATGATTTCAGTATCCCTTCCATCTTTGTAACTAGATGTGTATTTATGTAGCAGTCTTTCATTGATACATGCTTCATAAAAAAAATGTCAGGCAAGGTTTTTTTTGTTGACAAACAAGATAGCTTAAGAGTGAAATAAAATTAAAAAAAAAACACCTTGCCTATCATTTTCAATGAAACATGCACACACAAAAAATATATATATCAAACTAATATTGGGTAAGTAAATGACAAAATCTCTTAGGGGCACATTTCATTCTGAGAATGAAACATTTCAGTCAGGAATTTTTCCATTTCATCATTATATATATATATATATATATATATATATATATATATATATATATATATATATATACATACATACATACATACACACTAATAGATTTTTTTTTTTTCAACATTATTTTCTACTACTCAAAATATTTTGTGGATACCTAATGCTGAGTAGATGCTCTGTTTTTTGTAAACGGTGTGAATTATGTCTACTGGTTCATGTATTCAAGAAACTTAATATAGACAACTCTGTACACAACCTAAAGCATGCTGGATCAGAGGGTGCTTTCTCCCAGAAAGGGGTATGCAGGTTTAAACCCTGCAAGTCTCAAATGCACAATCTGGTAGATACACACTATTAAATAAAATAAAAAAATCAGGACATCTACTCAAATTTAGTCAGAAATATCTCATGATATTCCAAATATAAGAATAACCACAATGCTTCATGTTACAGGAACATTGAAGTCTTCAGATTTAGGAAGTTAAGTAAATTCAAAAGGTGGAACAAGCTAGCATTAAAAAGTATTGAAATTGTGAAATCTGCTTTCATCTGTGAACTGTGTGATAAGACTAATTCACTGATCAAGAAAAAGTATTTCATTCTGGATCAGCAGAAGTTATCTTCAACAGTCAGAAGAAAAAAATAACAATACTGTTCTTGCAAGGCAGTAGATATAGCAAAGTGTGTACAAATCTACTGAAGAACACTAATATTGTATCTTCTTCACATATAAGAGCAGCCAAATGAAGGCCATTTCTTAAAGCAATCAATATTCAGCAGTGAAAGCAGTGGCTAATTGAGATGGATGACAGACTCTCAGTTTTTGGCACACTGTCTTTTTTCTTCAGATGAGTCCTCATTTACTCAACTTTTGAATAGCAATATAGGTCTGGAGAGTCTTGACCTGAGAATATTGTTTGAACCACCAAGAATCTACTTTATTAAAACATGGTAAATTTCAGGTTTCATTTTTGGTCTCGGGAGGAAATGAGTGCTGCTTTGTCAAGGTTTCTTAATATGGAGCTCTCTGCCATGAAAAACAAAAATATTGTGAATAGCAACTCCTCAAAAATAGTCAGTGTGTGTTGTAACAGAATCAGGCTACTGACATGAATCCTATTTAACATGAATAGGACATTTTCAATTTTGGAATAAGGAAAATACTATGAAAACCTTCAGTAAAGGATCAGTTTTTTTTCAATAGAGAAGACAAGTTATTTCACAAAAGAGAGCAGATCTGATAAATTTGATGTAGAAGATAAAAATTGTAAAATGTCCAAATTTTCATTTGCATACTACTTATATTTTTGGAAAATGGAATTATTGATTTACCATGTGTGTATCTGCTTGAAAATTAATTAAAAATAGGTAAAGTTGGATGTATGTGTGTGCAAATATTATATAAAACTGACATCAGATAAATGAAGTCTTATCATTTATATTTACCAGAATGTGTCTTATATCTTCACCAACTTAGGTCTTCTTAATTAAATACAGATAACTAATTTGCATATTCAGCTTTAAAAAAAAAAAAATAAAATAAAAAAAAAAATTGTTTTCTTTTTAAATAACTGTTTTATTATTCATTTCCAATCTGATATTTTGTGATATTTATAAATAAACAAGCATTTTGTTGACAACTTTTATAAATTCAGTTGATTAATTTTCTGTTTTGAAAGTGGTAACCACCTTAGCATTTAGATCACAGCTTTGGGAGAAAAGGAAGTAATCAATGTTTACATTTTTAATAGTGTATTTTAAAAATCTAAAACCATATATAAATTATACTATGTCATGAAATAAATTAACAAAATGTTTAAACCTATAAAACTACTTTGTGACTGCCACAAACATCCTTTTTCAGCATATGCAAATCTTTGTAAACACAGAAGAAAGGAAAAGTATTTGGCCCTCATATCCCTGGAATCATTTCTTTTATATGCATGAAATGTTTGTAGTAAGCTGGTCATATAATCTTCCTGAAGTTTCATTGTTTTAGTTAGCAAAATATCAACCTCTATGGGTTATTTAATGCCAAAATCTAAATATTTTGTATACAATTTTTTCCTTATAATAAGCTGGAGGGAGAAGAGGTGGAGTCATACCTTTCCTAATAGTATTTGCGTGTAAGTAAGTATAACGAATCCAGCTGGAATTGGAACTCGGCTCACCAATTAACAGTTCCAAGCCATTATCTACTACACCAGCTGCACATCCAAGCTTACAGCACCTGTTATTCCCAAGCAGTATCTAGGTACTGGCCAGGCTCGATGTTGCTTAATTCCGGTGATCATATGGGAACCAATGTTTCAATGTGATGTGGCCATAAGAGCTCAAGTTTTAAATATTTACTTCTGAACAGTTTTCATGAGTTATACATTATAGAAAAATGTGCTCACCTTAAAAGAGGCAAATATTTAATTTAAAGAATATATGCAATATAATAGTTTCAGTAATGGACAAGAGGAAAAGAGTTCTCAGGAGAGCCCACACAAACTTGACAGCATTTTATGAGATGGTTCTGAAAAGTTTTTAGTATGATCCAGTCCCCCCACCCCAATTGATCAGTCTTTCTTAAAATCTATTCTTTAGGCCGGGAACTTTTCAGCACCCACTTTTTTTTTTTTTTTTAAAAGATCAATTTAATTCAACAAACCCCAGAATGATCTTAGAAACATGTTAACACCACTTGTTCAAAATTCAAGAATATAAAAAAAAAAAGAAAAAGAAAAAAAAGTACATTCAGAAAGTTCAGAATATTTTTGTGCGTGCATATCTCTATACACACACACATACGCATGCACACACATTTACATACACAGGTTGTCCTCAAATGAGCCTCACAAAAAGATGTTCCTTTATCTTCATTTGTTTCTGAAAAATCTAAAGACAGCATTTGCATGTATGTATGTATGCAAATTAGACATATTTAAGTTTACAATCAAATTTTTTATATGAAAAAACATTAATTGTATTTACAAAAACAAAAATGAATATGTGGAAATAATAATGATTAAAAATAAAAGAAATACTGCAAAAGAGAGGAAGACATCCTGATACAACAATACACCAATTTAAAAATAAAACATGTTAAAAAAAAAAAAAAAAAAACAAAAGAAATAAAAATCAGCATGATAATTTCTTTTAAAGGTGGAAGGGTTTAAGGGTTTTGCATTTTGCAAAATTCAACAAACATTGCCACTTGTTAGATCCTTTGGACCGATATCCTCATCACTATTGTTTCCATCTAAAAATCTATTAAAGCTTAGAGAATTTAATATGTCATTAATATGTTAGTCTTGTGGTTGAAAGATTCGCATTTTCCAATTGGTGCCAGTAGTCAGTGTTGAAGCCAAGGTAAAAAGCCAGGATTTTGAAAGCTGATTTTGAAAGCAGGCAAACTCTCTCCACTTGTGAGGTTGACACAACATAATCTTGTTTTCCTCCATCCAAATTTATCCTTGTGTCAGATTAGGCTGAGTAAAGGGTCCCTAACTTAGTGGTATAACATGGTATTAAGTCAGGGACAAGAAATTTGGTTCAAATTTATCAGTCTTTTAAATAAAAGAAGAATATTTCTTTGACAGTTCTGTATCATAGAGCTTTGGTGCCATACAAGAGAAACAACTCTTGGTTCTGTGATGATTTCTAGGCACTTTCTGGTATAGATCGGTGATAATGCAGCAGACACCTCGCTTAATCCTGAGTTTGATTTCCTACATTTATCTCAAAGAAAAAAAAAAAAAAAAAAAAAAAAAAAACACTGTCTTCCATTTTTAAATAGGGAAATGCAGGTTTAATTTTGGTTTAGGCATTCTAAATAAAATGTATAATTTCTCTTAAACATTTTAATAAAAATCTTCTATTTTTTTATTTATCGATCTATCATAATTTTTGAGTTTATATTTGAATGTAGATGGCATTATTTTTAAGTTTTAAAGACATCACAGTAATACGTCAGCTTATGTCTTTAGTTACATAATTCTGCACAATCATGTGAAAAAACAGATAGATGGTGTTGTAAGTCTGATAACCCCCATTAGAAATCAATGATAAAGTATATATCTCTCTTTGTAATTGAATAACCTGAGATGTACAAGAGAAAATATTTAATTCCATCAAATGTTTCAGATACCTACATCCTAGGAAGATTTCTGTAGACTCTATTAAAGAAGAGACAGTTAATTCTTACATCAGTCAACCACGTCAGCACCTTGGTACACTCAACTTCCTGGGTCAGACAATATCAGAATTTACTTCCAAGATTATCTCAAGGTGTAAAAAAACATCTTTGAATAATGCAAGTTTTATAAATGCAGGAAACAAGATTGGCGAGTAGGTATTTGTTGTTGAACATTGGTTTAGAAGTTAGTCTTACAGACTAATAGGGAGTTAAATCCTTGCTGGATGTTTCACTACCATGACCCAGCAAGCTATATAATTGTATCTGGAGTACTTGCTATAGAGCACCAATTAGAAATATAACCTTTCAGGCCCTTAATATAGCATGTTTTACCCCCTTGTATCAGATTTATTTAAATCAATATCTGAGGGTATCTGCCATGAAGTGTTTTAACCTAAACAGTTGTGGCTCTGTGTGTGACATCTGTCAGTCTCAAGATAACTCTTTGGGTGCAGACCCAAGGTATGTCCCAGCTACTGATGGCAATGCAGCATGTTATGGATGTACAGACCCACACAGGAGTGACAGTCTCAATTGCAATGAACATATGTAAAGACTTTCCCTCAATGTCACCTTGTTGTTTTCTTTCTGTTGAACATGTTTCTTCCTGGCAGCAAGTCTTTATTTCTCCTTTCCTCGACCCAGCCCTTGGTGTAAATTGCATCTTTAGTGTGAGCAATTTTTGGTGACATCTTCCCTCATTGTCCATGTCCAACACCTTACATCCCTTTTGCAAATGTTCTTAGATCAAAGATGAGGTCACACTCATGCTCCCTTGCCAGTTCCCCATATAGAAGGATCTTCAGAATCCTCCCAGCTGGCATACATGTCCAAACCAGCAGAGTTGGCACTGTTAGAGAAGGGCATATAGGCTGGCTAACAGGGCATGGGTGAGAACTACAGCATTGGTGACCTGTTTGCACCAGTTGATACTCTGAATACGTCCCAGCAAAGATGAAAGGAACTGAGGCATCTCTCCTTTCTGGTGTTGTGGCCCTGAGCCAAACTTAATAAAAGTATTTAGAGTATAGAGAATTTAATCCTTGCTGGTAGCCTATCACGGCTCTAAATCAGATGAAGCTTAATCTTATCTGGTGAAACCTACCATAGAGCAATAATTAGCAGTTTAGTTTTATAAGCCACTGCTAATATAGCAAGTTTAATCCCTACTGGCTGCTATTATCAACTCGTACCAGAAGCTTAAATATTTATGAGGCCTGCCATAGAGTGATTTTTAACAAACTAGTCTTACTGACCCTTGTTAATGAGTGCAATCCTTTGCGGCCCATTGTCAGCATAAGCTATGACTAGTTAATGTCTATGGTGCATGCCACAGAGATATAGTTAACGAGCTAGTTTCAGAGACCATTATTAATGTAGCAAGTTTGATCCTCATTGAATATCATGGTCAGGTCTCAAACTGTGTAAATATCTCTAGTAATTATAATGTATGAAAGACTTGCTCAAGATGCTTGACTGCTCATTCTGAGGCTTAAGCTGATAACAACCACATTTATATGAACACAATTGCTTAAAAGACAACTGGTCAGAATATTCCCTTGTGTTTTAGGACTTTTAAAACTGTTTTAATGAATTTCTTCTTGAGAGATATCAGACCATTTGTTTCTAGGATTAGTTGAGAATTACATTTTTCAAGGTGTAAATATATCATTGAATAACAATCAGCCCTCATTGTAAACCAGCCACAATCTCCCCAAGTATTTAGAATGAATTTAATGAGGTTTTTCTTGAACAACTTCTGTCCACCTCACAAGAATAAATAAATATCAAATTCAATGACAAGCATATGGTATCTGTCCAGGCTAACAAAATAGTCTGTATAACAGAATATATAGGTTGATTTTAAAGATAACTCCATAGCCAAATCAGAGCCTAACTTGATATTTTCCCTTTAACAATTAAATTCAACTCTTTAACAAAAAAGTACATGTACATTGTAGCTTATAGTGGCAACTAACATACATCAGTTAGGTTGTGTGTAATTTCAGAATTTTTGTTTTTTTTACTTCCCTAAACTTTTTATGTTTTTTAGTTGATTTTGATTTGTCAAAGATATCTTTTTCGTTCAAACAAATATGGCAAATAACAGTTTCGTCTGAGAAAGATTATAAAAAAAAAAAAAAAAATTATAATATATATATATATATATATATATATATATATTTTTAAAGAAAAAAAAATCAGCTGAGTTCATAGTTGTTGATAAGAGTCCAAACCAACACAAATTGGAATAATTTTGACTTTTTTGGGGAGTGGGGGCAGATAAAAAAAAATGTATTCAGTTCAAGAATCCTATAACTTACTTACTGGCCTTACTAATTTTTGGGGAAAAGAAAAAAATATTAAAAGTCCTGATACTGTTTTGCCTGCTCTAAGATGAATCGATCAGTCATTTTCAATACCATTTGGGGTATTAACAGTGGCTGTGATAACCCAGACTAATTCTGTTATTTTTATGTATGCCTTGGATGATTTTGGAAAAATAACATTTCCACTCATCATCAGAAACCATCACAAAGACATTTTCCAATATTTTGCAAGTGAGAAACAAGAAAACAATTAAAATGGATACTACAATAGTATTTGGGATTGTGATCTTCTTTGGGTAAGCATCTAATTGTTACCTTGTGCCAGATTAGGCTAAGCAAATACATGCTATAGCAATATTTATCCACTGCTTAAGAAATTAAATAAATAAAGTAAAAATATTTCATTTGAACAGCACAATATTTTGTCTCTCTTGAACATCAATCAACTATTCTTTTTAGTGAAACAAAACAGTTTATGCCCCATACTTTAGATGTGCAAGCCTGCACTCTGAATTTTTTTTTTTTTTTTTTCAAAACTTTCCTGTTAACTATATTAACTCTGGTAAATAAGTTAACCTCTGAACTAAGGAGATGCACATCCATGCACACTGAAATTGGAGATTCTTGTTTACAGTTACATGGCTGCAAATTCTGAATATTCAAAGAGTTCAGGTGACCTAATTTTCATAATTTAGGAGATTAGATTCCTGGAAGGACAGATGATAAGTAGAGTTTCTTGGTGTCTTTCTACCAAATTTGGGAAATTATTATTAGGCAAAAGACCAATTTTACTCTCCATAAATTTAACGTATAGTAGATGGTCCATGAAGAGTGGATCATAAAATTCCAGAGAATATACACTTTGTTGAAGTTCTTTCTACCAATTTTGAAGGTTTATGAATAAACTGAAAATGGCCAAATTAAATCTCCAAGAATTTTGAGGTGGTTCCTGTAAAAGTGGTTCATAAGCCTTCAGAAAATGTAGGCTTTCCTGGAGCTTTTTTTAAATTTTTTTTTTTTTTTTTTTTTAATTTTTTCGACCAATTTTGCTTGTTTGTTAATAAAGTGAAAATCGCCAATTTTAGTCTCCAAAAATTTAGTGGCTTGTGGTTAATACTATTGAGTTGCAAATTAGACCAGGTAAAAACTAGATACATTACAACACCAAAATACAATTAAGATGAGGCTGTCAGTCTAAATAAAACGACAAGTAGCAATGACACCTCGTCCTTCTGATAAATATTTAAATTCGGACAGCAAATATAGGCCAACATTATGAAGATGTCTCAAAGGTACTATCAGTGGTTTTTAAGATCAATAAAAGATTATCTCCGTTTTTTTTCCCAAGATAAAAAAAATAAGAAAATAATAATCTGTGCAGGTATAAGAGCTAAAAAGTGTATTTTCTTTTAATACTAGAGTATTTGTTTTTGCAAATTTGTCCATCTGACTAATATATATATATATATATATATATATATATATATATATATATATATAAATAGAGTATACTGATTTTCAACACCAACAGTTTCAGAACAAATACTGTGCAGTGTTGAGCACTGAAGACCTGGCTGTATAGAGAAACAAGTCTTTAATGTTAAGAATTGTCTCCCTTGTTAAAAAAAATATAAAGAAAAAAAAAAAAGGCAAAAAATGGCCAGCTAATATGCTATTGTTAGGCAGTTGGCCGTATTGTCTTGCAGTGGTTGTCAAGCAAGAGATTACCTGCAATGTTTAGTTGTGTGTCGCAAAGAGACAACCTAAAGCACTGAGGATCAGGTCACTCCGGGAAAATAACAATATCAAAGAGCTATCTCCATTTCTGTAAGAAAAATTAAGGCTGGTTTTACTATGTATTTTTTATCAGACTATCGGTCATGGGTTTTGTTTATAGGCGATGGAAGAGATGAGAAATACTTAAAATGATTTGTTTTTCTAGTGATAATAATTGCAAAGGTAATATTTTTTAATATGCCAAACACAATCAAAACACCTTTTTATCAAAGTTTCTTAGTAAATAGAAAAAAATAAATTTAAAATCCAACCAGTCAAATTAGTTTTTTTTAATATGACTGTTACAGAAAGCACAATTTGTAGCATAATTTGGAAAGTGACTATCCAAAAATTTTCTAAAGTTTTCCTTCTCTATAAATTCAATTTTCTTTTTATTTTGTTATTGTTTTCTGAAAAAAAAAAAAAAAAAAAAGGATACTAAATCCCCAACCCCCAATTGGTCTCATATTATAGCAAAAGGAAGTGGGCATATCCTTAGTAACAAATGATTACCAAATAGTCATTTGCTACAATCCACCATTTACAACACATGCTTTTATGTTTGCAACAGAGTAAAAGTGAGGAGAGAAAAAAAAAGAAAAAAAAAAGATTTTCCAAGACTTTCTTTAGAATAGGGTTTCTATTCTAAAGAAAGTCTTGGAAAATCTTTCTTTTTTTTCTTAGAAAAAGGGATGCTGGTTATGAGAAGTCTTACAAAAGGTGCTTTGATATTGTGACATATTAAAGAAAAAAATTACCACAGCAAGATTTTGTTTGAGATGTGATTCAGCTATTTCTGCAGCTTCATTGCATCAATGTCTGAATATTGTGCACAGCTTCTTGGCTCTCACATTTGCTCTGCCCCATCTCATATGATGAAGGGGCCTGGTTCGACCAGCTTTGATTCGAGTTCCAATTTGACGAGTACTGCATGTCGTGCTTCCAGGAGGGATCGCAGCAATCAGGCACCGAATCAGGACCCATCTGCATTGAGCAGCAAGAGGGTGACGGCGATGAGCAGGACGAGGAGGAGGAGTTTGTGTTGCTGTAACTGCAATTGCCTCTGCCCTGGCTGGAACAGTAGTTGTTTTGCCGACTGTGTGGAAGTGGGGGTGGTGGTGACTGACATGAGGGGCCACACGGGGAACAGGCAGCACAAGGTGACATGTGCGAAGATTGCGACATGTGCGAAGATGGTGATGATGTGTTCTGCATGTGATGGTGCGACTGGTTGTGGTGATGGTGTTGTGGCGGCTGCTGCTGCTGCTGCTGCTGTGTCTGCTGGTGGTGGTGATGGTGGTGTTGCTGCTGCTGCTGCTGCTGTTGTGTCTGCTGCTGTGGGCAACAATACCCACCACCACTGCCACCTCCTCCTCCACCAGTGCACATCCCACCTCCTGCTACACTGTTGCCCCCACCCCGAGGCTTTCCGCCATTCAAATGAATCAGTTCATGCTTCTTGAGGTGCGTGCGCTGTGCAAAGGCCTTCATACACACGTTGCAATGAAAAGGTTTCTCGCCAGTGTGCGTACGTTGGTGCTTCGTCAAGTGGTCTTTCTGCGAGAAGACACGGTCACAGAGGACACAGTGGTATGGCTTTATACCACTGTGCACATATTTGTGTGTATTGAGATGGGATTTCTGAGAGAAGGCCTTGTGGCAAATATCACACACAAAAGGCCGCTCCCCAGTGTGGGTGCGCTGGTGGTTGTCAAGGCGATCGCGCTGGGGGAAAACTTTCGAGCAAAACGGACAATGGAAATGTTTCCCTGCTTCAGGAGCCAGTTGGTGACGGTTCAGGTAGGCTTTAAGGGTGAAACCCTTTCGGCAGATGCCACATTTGTAAGGCTTATCGCGTTTTGGCGTGGACCGTACCATGCCAAACTCACCCGGCATTGTCCTTGTGATGGGGGGTGGGTTGCTGACACCTGAATCTTGCTGGCCCTCTTCATTGAAAGTGTCCTGATGTTTCAGCTGCGATTGGTCGACTGTGTACATGCTGGAGGTGTGGGAGGTTTGGTATAAAAAAGAGCTTTTTCAAAGTTTTTTTTTTTTTAAAGGATCTTGATTTTCTTCTTTTCTCTGGATTCTGTTTTTTCTTCCTCTTTTTAAACTTGATGAATTATAAGACAAATATCTCTGGAGTTTTCAGCTGTTTCTATTAGTGCTTACTTAAGAGAAACAACAAAGTCATAATGTCTTGCATTTGTTTGCAAAGTAGTTATCTCACAAAAGTTACCACAATATGCTGGCTTCCATGCAGTCACTTTGTGTGTCTGCTTTTATCTCCTTATCTATGTAATGTTTTTTCTCAATCTCGCTTTTTACATCTCTTAGATAGGTAAGTTATTTTTAACCTATCTATGCACCCATAGATTTTTTTTTTCTTCTGCAAATGCTTGCTTCTTTTCTTTCTTTTATCTTGCTGCATCTATCATTCTTTCTGCCTTTTTCCTTTGTCTGTCATCTTCCAATTAGTCACTTTCTTATTGTCTTTCTTATCTCATGCACACAAATTAAATAAGAAAATTTAAGGAAGTATCTTTTTTTTTGCAAACAAATTAATTTTTGTTTTTTTTCTTTTTCTCTTTTAATACAATGAGATTACTCCCAAATTCTCAACAGGCCCATTTCAGTCCAACCTAAATCAACAGACATCAGTGGCAGTAGCTTCTGTCAGCACAGATGAAGTGAAAAAAAAAACAAAAAAAAACTGTAATGTATTAGACAAACTGGCACACAACTTTTGCATCTGAAAAACAAAATAAAAAAAAGAAGATAAAATCATTTAAAAAGCAAGTTTATGTGGTTCTGATGGAGTTAAAATAAATTTATAATTCATCATTAATTTTTGATAGCTATTTCTGACTTCTGTGCCACTTTTGACCACAAAGAGAAAGCCTCGACTACAAGGTGCAAGTGGGCCATGAACAAAGTACCACAGCAGTTACAGAATGCAGTTCAAGAATATGCAGTATATAGCAAGATAAGGCTGTATGCGAAGAGGAGTTGCAGATATGGATTGCTAACGGATGGTTGATACCATACTCCCAGGAACAACTCAGACCCTCAAGTGACCTAATCCCAACAAAGATAAGGTGTGCCTGGTCTTGGATTACTGAGAATTGAACCACCAGATGGATGCCTTCACTGCAGATGTAGACATGTGTGCTGCCAAATTACAGGAGTGGCACCAGCAAGGTGTTAATGTGGCCTTGCTTGATCAATGGAGGATATCCATGAGTCGTTGTGACCATTTCAAATGGTAAAAGAAAAAGGTACTGCTTGACACGTATAGACTTTGGTCTCAATGTGGCACCTCTCATTATGAAAGCCATCATCAAAACTGTTTTGGAAGTGACAATGAGAGCTATCTCATCTTATATTGATGATATATATGTCAATGAAAGCATAATGTATGCAGGTGAGGTCAAGGAGAAACTAAAATCGTTCAGGTTGACAAGTAAGGACCCCAAGTGCCTGAAAGACTGGGCTTAAGTATTGGGTCTTGAAGTCTGGAGGGAACAGAACACTATGGCAGAAGTGAAGGAGTGTGGTTCCAGAGCTCCTTGCTGTAATTATGCCCTGTAACATCTTTTCTGTCTGTGGATGGCATTGTGCAGCAAACGAAGTAATGAAGAGGTAAGCAACTGCGGTAACAAAAAGGATGGGATGACACAGTAATTGACATCTTTTTCAAGCAGATGATGGCCAAAGTAATCATCAAAGTGCACCAAGATGATCCCACCCAAAATGACTGGTGCGTAACCAGAGAAATTAATGCTCGAGTTGATACAAGCTCCCTGGTGACAGGCATGGTGCTGGAAAGACATGGTGCTATTCTGGAGGATGCATGCTGGCTTCATCCGACAAACGATGCTCAGCATATCAAGGGGTCTTAACCTCACATTACAGTGACAATTTAAGGTGGTGCACCTATTTACAGACTTGGTATGTGTTTACCACTGGTTGACCGAGACCTTGATGGGTAAATCCAGAGTTAGAACCAAAGCTTTGAGTGAGATGTTAATATGATGAAGGTTGGCGACCTTAAAACAGTTAATTGACAAATACAGTTTGGTTGTTGATGTCACCTCGATTGCATCAGAGCAGAATCTAGCAGATAGGCTAACTCGGGTGGCAAAAAGGTGGTTTGACATAATCAAATGAGGGACTGACCCATTCCCCTGATAGATTACGCTGTTCGTATGGGTAAATTCCTTTGGATGGTACAGTTGACAGTGTTCAATCATCTTACGACCCATTGCCGATCACCAATTGGCACCTAAGCAGATCCTAGTTCATTGGCAAAAGAGGAGACTTAAATTAGATAGCAATTGGTGGTGGTCAGACATGGACATCACACACTACAATGGAACACATTTCTTAACATTCAGATTGTGGTCGGATGCATGGCATGCCAAGATGCATTGATTTTGTAAAGCAGCTACAGGCAGTATTCTGTGAAGATGGTTCACTGGTCGAGATATTGATGGACAATGCCCCAACCATTTTTCAGGCTTTTGTAGATGAATGGGGTGTGCATGTGCGATACCAGTGTGCCTATGTTCCAGAGAGTAATGGTATAGCAGAGCAATGTCAGTATACCATAAAAAGAATTGCTGCCAGAACACAGTGCTCCCTTCAGGAAGTTGTGTATTGGTACAATGTGACCTCGTAAGATGATACAACACTGTCAACTGTACCATCCAAAGGAATTTACCCATACGAACAGCGCATGAAAGGGATAGATGCATCACTACTGCAATCTATCAGAGCAAATAATCAGTATCAATAATTTCATGCATGAGCTTTTTTTATTATTTATTTTATCAACTGCACAGTATAGTAGGGCACCATCTGTGAAAAAAAGAGCACCATGATGCAATTCACTCTACCAGAAATTTGGAAACGGCATGCTGTACTGCTTGGCATTCACACTGGAAGCTCCAATATGAACATTTCAAAGTGTTTGGGTGTCAATCTGAGGACAGTGCAAAGGATTTGGAAAGAGTTGGAGGAGTCTAATGGTGATTACAAAGGTGTTTGGAATGATCATTAGTAATGGTGATGTTATGCCTCCATTCATCTTCCCACAGGGCCTCAAACTAAACACTGAGAACTACATCAAGTGCCTTGAGGAGGTAGTGCTTCCTTGGATCAAGAGGATGGCTTCTGGAAGATCCTATGTCTGTCAACAGGACAGTGTACCATCCCACACAAGCAAGAGAACCCAGTCTTGGCTGTCAGACAATTTCTGCAACCACATCACCCCTTATATCAGGCCACCTAACTCCACAAAATGTAACACCTTTGATTATTGTGTGGGATGCAGTTGAGTGAGAGGCCAACAAAACTAACATCATAGATGAACTGAAGGCAAGGATTATGGTACCATTCACCAACCTAAGGAGACCATCCAGAAGAGTTGTAGGAGATTCTGAAGTCATCTGGAGGCAGTGGTTGAAGCCAATGGTGATTTTATTGAATAAATTTACTAATTTACTAGATATTTGTGTGTTAAATGAGATGTCAGTATCATTTTTCATTTTTGTGTAATTTAGACGACAATTTATCCATCGCACCTTATATGAGAGAGATGGGGAGGGAGTCTTGTTTTTTTGACATGTTAATCTATTTATTAACAGCCAATTAACAGCTGAACATGTCCATAGTTAAGTACAGTGGAGCAAACGGTAAAGTTTACAAGGGGAGGCAACCCTTTAAAAAATGTGCCCTTTTGATATATCATTTTGTACATCCATACTTCAGAAATTCAAAAAAAAAAAAAAAATTCTTTTAAAAATATTTGGGGTTGTCAAATTGTAATAAGCTTTAGAATATAGGATTGAAACTGAATTTTAAAAGATTTAAAAATCTTTAAAAATTATTCAATTTAAAATTGTAAAAAATGAAAAATCTTGTAAAAATTCATTTTTCATCAAAGAATTTTTTTTTCTTCAGACAATACTGTCTTTTATATATATTATTCATAAAAATAAATAAAAACTTATCTAATTAAATAATGTCTTAGTTTTATTGCATTTCTTATTTTCTTTTTTTTTTGACAGATTTTCAGTAAGACAGGGGTCCAAATTTGAAAAAAAAAAAAAAAAATTCAGTGATTTAAATTTTTCAAAGAATTCTACTTTTAACTAATATAGTCATTAAAAATCACATTGAATTTCTTAAGTTTTCATAAAATTAAGTAAGGGGGAGAAATATGTAAAAAAACATTTTTCCCAAGATGTTTTATAAAAAAACATTTCTAAAATAATTTCATTCATTTGTGAAGAAGTCCTGAATATTTCATTAAAATCTGACATTTATTTGATTAATAAATATTAAATAATCAAAAAATACTTTGATCCTTCCTCGTAATAATAGCATAATGACTTTGACAATAAAAGTATGTTTTCATTACATTTGGAGCATGTTTTCCTCATGGTATGCTGATTTTTTTGCAATTTCATGGTGGTACCTATATGTATATGTAAAAAAATGATATTTAAAAAAAATAAGTAACGTCACTATTTATGCACAGACTTAAGTGTACATGTACCTGTGTGTGAGCGTCTGTGTGTACACATACATATGCCTATATACACATGCAAATAGATGTATACATAGTAATAAATTCAAACAATAAATAAATTTAATTATAAATCTAACACCTCTACAATTAATACTTACATCACCAAACCCAATTAAAAAAAATTGAAATAATAGTCCAGTGAGCATATATAAATATGTATATGTATACATGTGTGTGTATATATATGTATGTGTGAGCATATATAAGTATTTAACATTTAAGCATTAACATCATTGGTATCATCCATATATGTATCATTTTGTGATGTTGGACAGCTTTGCTTGTCACTTTTGCTAAGTGAAAAAAAAATTATCACTTCCAAAATGCCCGTTATATTCAAACTAGCACTAGTAGTAACACCTAATAATATTCACACTATTAATACTTGTTCAAGTAGCAATCACCAAATAGTATAATGATCTGAAGAGAATCGTAATCCAAGTAGTAGTAAAAAGAGAGAGAGAAATGTATAGCAATAGACAAAGAAGAGGACCAGTGTTGTAAATAGTCATCACGCTATTTCCTATTTATTCACTTCCTTTCTGATCAATTGATCTATTTAATAATGGAATCACCAGTGAGTAAAACTGGTGATCTAGTTTCAAACCACAGTGTCGGGTTTAAACACTTACTTTATACAACAATTTTCATTCTATGAAAATTGTATTGAGCACTTTTTATTTTGACCGTTCTTTTTTTGGCCAATATCATTTTTTAAGAAATATTTAAATTCATAATTATATATATCTTCAACTTTAAAACAAATATTTTATATTAAGTCTAAAAAAAAAAAAAAAAAATAAACCATGCCACCCAACAATTTTTTTTCTTATATATATATTTCTTATATCACCCATGTTACTCACAAATCAGTGTCAGCAACAACACTTACTCTTATACAACAGTATATATATAAATAAAATAAAAAATACTTATTGCATAAGCATTAATACCAATTATTTATATAAAAATGTAAATAAACGAAATACAACTTCCCTAGCAAATAAAATAAAATGCCCATAAATAAAAATAAATAATTAAAAATAGACCACATGCCTAGGGCCAGAACAAAACCAGACTAAGTTTGCTAGAGAGAAAAAAAAATGATCACAATGTACATCTGTGCAGATGGCTGCACGCAAACAACCACAAACACAGAAGAAAATTTACACCAGTGCTAAATGTGCATAAAAAGAAAAAAAATTGAAAAAATATAAGCAGTAAATTGCTGATACCCACCGAAGAGTGGATGAACAGGTCTGTCTACTAAAATTCTTAAGTCAGGATGCTGAAGATAACATCAATCAGTGAAGTGATAAATTTTACTCACTTTATTCACATATGGCATATGTCAATGATTTTCTTGTTAAAAAAAAAAAAAAAAAAAATCACTGCCTACAGACTTCCCTACTTCACTTTGGTCATTTTCTGCACTAACAAAATAAATATTTCTGATGATAGAGAGAAATGTTGCAATTTTTTAACCTAGAATTAGTTTGAACAAATTTTGGCACTTAATATGTCTACTTGAATTACTTCAGTAATTAACATGTGTTAGTGACAATCAGAAGAAGGCTATTATGTGTATAATCTATATATAAAATTCTGTGACTTCTGTTAGTCCATCCATCACATTCTCTAAAATAGCCATGAATTAACCAATCAAAACCAAATTTTTGGAAGAAGTGCAAACAGGTGAGGAGGTACAAAGTACAGTTGTTTTTTTCTAGGGTGCACAGCTTAGTAAAATAAATTTTCATTAATTTCTTTTGGAAAAATTAAGTTTTATTATTTAATATGCAAAATACTCCAACTATTTTAAAAACAATATAATGATTAAAATAAATACTTATTCAATAAAAATACAATATTGATTTTTGCATATCTTTTTAAAAGTTTTTATATTTCATCAAGTGGTTTGCGAAATTGAATGAAAGAGTTTGTTAATTGCGACAAAAATGTTAACGATAACTTCAACAACACTAAATACTGTGTGGATTTCAACATGCATGAGAGTGTTGCAAAAAAAAAAAAAAAAATTCTAGTTTTTTAAATTTCTGTGTTTAAGTACACTAAGATTAATCACTTCACAATTCACATTTTACTAATGAAAAATCTATAGCTTATGCTTAATACTTATACTCTAATGAACAAAAGTATTGGTTAAAGTATCTCATTTCATATTGGTTGGGAGTTCAATCCTCATGTCAGGAAATATGAAAGCTGAAAGTGGCATAAATTAACTAAGAAATAACAGATATGAGTTATGT
Organism: Acanthosepion pharaonis; assembly: GCA_903632075.3. Classification (NCBI taxonomy): domain Eukaryota; kingdom Metazoa; phylum Mollusca; class Cephalopoda; order Sepiida; family Sepiidae; genus Acanthosepion; species Acanthosepion pharaonis. Next base: position 25,763 of record CAHIKZ030003918.1, on the reverse strand, counting down.
ACCTTAGCATGGACAGTGGAATGAGAATGATCTACCCTACTGATTGAAGAAAAGGTACAGTTCCAATCTTTAAGAAATCTGGTGAACCTTCTGACCCCTTAAATTATCCTCCTTTTATTTCTTTTTGGAAAAGTCCTATACGCTCTAATCAACTCTGAAGTGGTTAAAATCAAACTTTACATGGCCCCCATTCTTTCAGATAAAATATGGTAGTCATGAAATATATATATCAGTAAGACGTATTCAAGATGATTTCCAAAAAATAAAATATCAAAAAAATCAATTGAAAAATTTTTTTTTTTTTTTTTTTTGATCATATTTAAACAGAACGCTGATCTGTATAAAATTTCAGTTATCTGTTTGAATTAGTTGGGCTCTTATGTCCATCGTCTTTTGTGTTAAATTGTTATAAGTTATAATGTTAATTATGTTTAAATGAAAATGTCCATGAAGATGGTCTTAAATAGACCGAAACGTCCAACGTCGACTTTATTTTAACATTAATAATGCATATTCAGAATTTTGTTTTTTCTGTATTTTTTTTTATATATATATATATATATATATATATATCAGATCTGAAAGATAGAAAAAGGGAAAAGAAACTTATGAAAAGAAAAATTTACAGTATGTATCTATTCCTGTAGATACACACAGAGGGTGGGGCAGTAAATCAACCTATTTTCAAACCCAATAAAAAATAACACAAATTATTTTTTTTTAACTTAATATAAAAAAATAAGGAAAATGAGAAAATTCAGACAATTGCTGATGATTATAAAAAAAATTTGTCCATGAAACTCTGGAGTCAGGGTGCTGAATATATCATCAATCAGATATGACAAATTTTATATTAGTATTAATCCTATATATATATATATATATATATATATATATATATATATATATATATATATAAGAAAAAAAAGCTGCAAACTTTTTTTGATTATTGTGTTTATTATGTGTATTTAACCAAAGTTTCTGACCAAGTCTAATTATTTTATTACCCCTCAACCAGAAGAACATTTTTCAGTCATTCTAAGATGGATTTAGATGACTACAATTACACACAAAAGTCAATGTTTAAAAGGTTTAACATAGGAAGAAAAAATTAATTCTTTTAAATGATATGTTGATCCAACCATTCTTCGCATGAGGAAGATCACAATACCTGAAACATGTGTAGCGAAATATACAGAATAAAGTATGAAAAAAATACAAATAATAATCAAAAGCTTTTACTCTTTAAAATATACACTTTTTCTCTTGGAACAACAATAATCTCTCCTTATATATATATATATATATATATATATATATATATATATATATATATATATATATATATATATATATATAGGCTTTCTGATTGAATAAATTACAGACATGTCTGCTAATTTTTAACAAAATCCCTTCATACCCATGTATAATCTTCTGTATATTGATGTTAAAGGATGAAAGGAATGTGCTATAACTGTTTAAATTTATTTTCATTTCCCAAGTACTTTCAAACTTCTTCCAAGATCATCTCAGGGATGCAAGTAATACAAAAACTATATGTTGTTCATTAGTACAAGTATATGTGCAACGTGATGGTGTTTCAATGGGTTCAGTTTTGGGTCACGCCTTTAGTAACTTTTACATGGCCAACCTAGAAAATAATATATTTAGTACCACCAAGAAACTTTATCTACCTAAGATATGTAGATGATATACTTATTTTAGTTAAAACAGAAGAAATAATGGAACTAAAAAAAAAACTTTGTCAAGTTCACATACAAACTTAAGATAACAAAATCCATTTCCTTGACATTTTAATAGACACAAATAACACATTTACTAACTCTCCATATAAAAAACCAACCAGCAAAAGATCTTGCACTCAACTATAAGAGTGAATATCCAAATTACTACAAAATAGCATTTATACAGAATTAACCGAGCACAAATTAATTCCTCCACAAAAAAGATTTTCTACAATGAACTAAAAAATACTCTCATTAATAATGACTTCCCAAACCACATTGTAGATGAACAAATAAGATAATATATAAAAAAACCTCAACACACGTCAAATAGCATATAGTACTTTCCCAAAGGATACTAAATATATCAAACTACTATATTATAACTAGATGCATGCTAACTACAAATAGGATGAAAAAATCATAAAGAATCTTATTTATACTAACATATCTTCCAAGGATTCTAATAGAAAAAAAAATTAATCATATATTATAAAAAATACAATACAACCAATTTAATTATTCGCAATAACTCCTCCCCATTAACCGATGTATTATGTAAAACCAACATTATATACCAATTCAAATGTCCCTTGGGAGAATGTATCTATGACGAAACAAGAATAAGTTGGGTATACAACAAATACACTAACAAGAAGGCTTGCATTACACATCTGACCATTTGTTCATTGTGAGACATCTACAACAACATTCCTGGCCATATTCACAATATAAAAAATTACTAATTAACAACACAATTATTCTACACCATGAAAACAACAACTTCAGATTACAGATACTAGAAGCAATTTATATGAAAAAATTAAAGCTAGCACTGAACAGAATCAACTATGAATACTGCAGTAATGTTCTGAAATGCCAATAAAGGAACAGTTTCTTTACACTTTAATGCATGCATGATCATGACATTATAACATGAAAAAAATTTCATAATGGGTAATTTTTTCCTATTCTAATGAACGCTCAGCACATTGTCAACCATTTTACATTTACAAGCACAATGAAAAAATTACGGTAATGGATAACGCATAACTTTGTATAAATACTTGTACTAATGAACAACATATAGTTTTGTACTACTTTCACACTTGAAGATGATCTTGGAAGAAGATCAAAAGTACATGGAAAATGAAAATAAAAGAAATTTAAACAGCTATAGCACATTTCTCTCATCCTTTAACAACAGATTATTTGTGGGTATGAACATATTTTGTTAAAAATTAGCAGACATAATGTCTGTAATTTATTCAATCAGACATGCCTAAAAGAGAATTTGCTGCCTAAATACACAAATGTACTTATATATATATAAGTACAATTCTGCAAGTAATTCTCACCTTAATTTCTGATAACTGACAATTTTTCTCCATGATTTTCAAATCATTAATATTGTTAAATCCAGTAGGAACGTATCTGCATTATGCATATATTTTGATTTTCCGAGTAATGCTTGCCTTAAAATCTTAACGACAAAGAATTATAGAATTCTTCCTCACCACATGATGCTACTCAAAGTTTCATGTATATGGCAATAATCAGGCATAAACTTAAGTTTATGCCTGATGATATAAAACCTCGAGTATCATCAATCAGTGATGAAAATATATATATATATGTGTGTGTGTGTGTGTGTGAATAACGGCAAAAGGAAAATTTATCTTAGCTAAAGTGTTTTTTTTTTTTTTTTAAAAAAAAACAAAAGTAAAAATGTTAGTTTTTCAAAATTTTTAAATTTAAGAGGCACTCATAAATATTCATCAGGTTAACTGAAAAGTCTTGGTAAATTATGGAGGATGCCAAGTGACATAATTTAATGTCTAATAAGCAAAAGTGAGTAAATGATGTTGATTTTTTTTCCCCAACATCATTTACTCACTTTTGTTTATTAGACATTAAATTACTTGTTGCAAAAGAAAATTCACACATTTGTCTTGATAAAGTCTGTCAAATGATGAAATGTGTTGGTTAAGTTTTCTTTGTTTTCATTCATATTGTCCTTTTATAATTATATGTTTTTTTTGTTTTGTTTTTTATACACACTTATTACTTTAAACATTATTCTAGCAGATACCTGTATTTGAGTAGATGCTAAGTTTATTTTAAACAGCATTTTATTTTGTCTACTGGCTTTGTACACTCATGAAAACTTACTAAAGAAAATGTTCCTTCTGGCAGGATTCAAACCTACACCCTATTTTATGCCGGAGCAACTGCTTGGCTATGAAGAGCTTCACAATCAAACAAGTTTTTATTTGCCTTTAAAAGACATTTACTCATGCCTTTCATATATATATATATATATATATATATATATATGAATTACTAACCTACTTTAACATGTGTCTTTTATATATTGATGCTTTTGAATATTCATTTAAATATTTAATATTTTAAATATTTAAATATTGAAAATATTCATGTATTAAATAATGCTGCCACATCTAGTTTGGTGCTTCTAAAATACAAACAAGAATCTGTAATGTTATTGGCATCTCAGCTTCAGTTACATCCTCACTGCCATAATGTATTTTCATGGTAATTGTTCTAATAAACTTTCCTCCGTGGTTGTTATTTTTATTCCCTACACCCCACAAATTGTACAAATGGGAACTAGTTTGAACTTCATAGAGACTTTGAGATATTATGGTGGTTGTAGTAAGAATGGTAAGAAAGAACGTGTTGTTTTGGCATAAGGAATACTGTAATATGTTTGGGTCACTAATTGTGGCTAGCTAAGTTTAAGAGAAGAGATTGAAGACCAGCTTTCCCCACCCTATTTTGGCCTTGTGCCACATTTTTGTATTTTCAAAATAAATATTACTTCCCTTTGTAGTACCTAGACTTTATGAATTTAAGCAAAGCACTAGAAGAGGAGACAAAAATAAACAAATGGAGCATCAACTCAAATATGGGTATCTACTAAAAATAATGGTTAAAGTGAGAAGATGTTGATTAAGAAGCACAAAACCACAATATAGAATCATCCTGAGAAAATTGAAACCACAAAATTCTGAACTGATTCAATTTTTTGTCAATCATTCCATTCATCACATGAAGATACCTGGTGGTTCCATAATTTTTCATCATTATACAATTGACTGCTGAAAAGTTCTCCAAAACAAATTCTACAGGTTGCTCATTTGGTTAGATTTTAGGAAGAGGATTTGGCCCAAGAACTTTTCAGCATTCTCTTCTAATGTTAACCTTTGAATTACTTCAATATTTTGGGTTCCTTTTCTATATTTTGTTGATATCATTTTCTGTTGATTGTCTTTATCAATTTAAAATAGACTAAAATGTAAATCTAAGTAAAATTCTTTCTCAACTGACATAGCAACAATATTATCACAGCTTGCAGTAGTGTAGCTGTAAATGAATTAAGTGACCTTTTGTAATTTTATTTGGGCTAAAAGAGGCACTAAAAACCAAACAAGTCTAAATGCAAGAGAACTAAGAAAACTGTGTTGTACTACTCTTCCTGACTTGAAAATCAGCATCCCAATCTTGGCTTTAAGCTCTCACACAATGGCCTTTGACACAAGTGAAATACCTATCTCAGCCATGAAGCAGACCTGTTCAGGATATAGATACGAAGACCAAATAAGAGAAAATATCGATAGGAAGATTGAATTGTGCCGAGATCCTACACATGTCTGCTTTTAAAATTGCCACACATTATATATATATATATGTATATTCTTTTGGGATTGTTAGTTTGATTTTTTTATGGCTTATGAAACCTTTGTGGAAACATTTCAGATTGTTTACAGTCTCTGCTATTCCCAAACAGTCCTCTATCTAAGGACCAGGTCCAACATTGCTTAACTTCAGTTATTGAGCATAGTAAGAGAAAATTTAATTGGAAGATTGAGTTATGCAAATAATCTCAGGTAGGGAGGTGCTTGACTGCTTTGAAAATTGGCTTTCAAACTTCTGGCTTTTAGTCAGGTCCAAACACAGACAAGTAGCATTTTGTCAGAGATACTTAACTATTTCAGCCACCATTTGTGACAACATTTTATCAGTGTAAAAATATACTTATAAATAATAACAATAGACATTGACTAAAATTAGGTTAGTGGAGAACAGTGAGAAATAGATGCATGAAGATCATGTTGCATAAAGTCTTCAAGTAGGGAGAGCCTGCCTGTTGTAAAAATCCTAGTTTTTGCCTGGGTTCAAACACAAACTTGAGGCACCAGCAGAAACTGATTATGGCTTCCAGAATATTGGTAGGATATCTGTATTCCACAGCCAGTTTCTGGTAAGAAATTAAAATGTGTTAGAAATTAAAACAAGCTGTCAAATCAATACAGACCCAATTTGACGTGAATCAAAACAAGGCATTTAAAGATAATTTTCTGAGGCTCATATCGTGCTATGAACTGCAAAATGTATTGACAAGCTCAACAACAAAAAAACATTCATAAATTTTCTAGTTTTATTTTTGTACTCCTTTTCCATCATAATACATGTTACATTTGTCTATATTTTCCTTTTGATCATTGGCAACACTTATTATTAAAGTTTGTTTTTATATTCTTATGACAATTTTTGCTGTTGCATTTAATCTGGACATAATATTTTTAAACACTACTATTTAGCTTAAAGAAAACTATCAAAAATTAGGATTTTCAAAATTACACCTGCCATTTTTAAATATTTTATCTGATATTATCATCATGAGTGAAAATTTAAAAACACATAAGGCCAGATAGAATGTCAAATGGGGATAATACCTTTAAAAAAAAAAAAAAAATATAATCTAGTATTTGTATAAAGAACTTTTAATTGAAAAAGTGGTTACTAATATTAAATGTAACCCTGATACTAATTAAAGTACCAAAAATACTTAAATATTAACTTTAAATGTTTCTCAAAATTAATAGTTCAAAGCATTGCATTCATTTTTTTTTTTTAATCATTTCACTCCAAGCAAGGTAGTAAAAGACACTAAGATGTAAGGGGTAAAATAGAAAAAAAAAAAAAAAAAAAAAAACAGAGAGAGGAAAATAGAATAGCATTCAAGGGGACAAAAAAAAAAAAAAAAAAAAAAAGACATTGACACTGCATTTAAATTTCTGAAGACTGTAGTTTACAGGAAAGCAAGAATCTGAAAGAGTTCCACAATCAAGAAATACAAGAGTAGAAACTATTTACATAGAACTGACAATTACATCTAGCAGTTTCAACAGTAAAATTATGATACCTAACTGCCAATCTAGTATGGCACTTAAATTCATGAAGTTGAGGTATCAAAGAGGAAAGCTTATCATTGTAATTACCATGAAAATATTTATAGGAATAACACAGGTAAGTTATGTTATGGCAGTGAGAAAATAACTGAAATCAAGATGATAGGTCAGGATCAATAATATTGCAGATTCTTTGGATTTTGTCAAGAATCTATAGATAAATAACAGAAACACCAAACCAGATGTGATCACAATATTCGATGTATGAACAAAAGGTAAACTTATAAATGTGTAAGGTTGATTCTAGCAAGAATAATTGTCTAGCATGACATAGTGAATCGACTTTCCAAGCAGTAGACTTAGTAATTGATTAAATATAATCAATCTACTTATGATAAATAAACAATTACACTGAATTTTCATTTTACTTATGAATATAACTATTTTGAGACAAATTTCAAACAGTTGAGTAAATGTTACCATTCTTTGACAACAAGGGAATGAAGAGATTTGGGTGGCAAAACCTCCACTGAAAGCTTAACATATTTTATCTCTTTCACTTTTCCTTTTATTTGGCATCTTTATTTTAGCATACACCCCGTTGCAAAATTATAAACAGTCTTAAAAATGGGAATGGTTTTACTTTTAAATGAGAAGTGAAGCTAGTAACCTGCCTAGAAAATCAGCATTCAAACTACTATGGAACCTTTGCTTACCCTCCTCCACAAAAAAAATAAAATAAAATAAAAGAAGCGAATTGCGATATTAATATTATTTGTTGATTAAACAATATATATCTAAATACAAATTTTACTGGAGTTTAAAATGAAAATGTAAAGTCTTTAAACTTCTGTTTTGGCGGGCTGAGGAAGTCTACGGAAAATATTTTCGTATTTTTGACGTGATTGTTGGAAAACTAACTGAAAAGTGAAAACGACAGAAAAAAAAAAAAAAGTTTATCTTAGAAACTAGTCAACACCAATAAATAGCCAAAAAATCTTTTTAGACTAATAATGAAGATGAGGGTGGCCACATGTAAAAGAAAAGAAAAAAAACTATTAAAAAACAAAAAAAAAAAAAAAAAACAATGCTTGATTGTTCTAATTTAAAATTTAAGTAAGTCTAATTCTGTAATTAGATTACTGGTGGAAATGTAATTTATAACTCAAATTCTGGCAAAGATAATTTGAAAATCTTTCTGGTATTAGAAAGTATTTAAAATAAGATCAATAATTCCCCCCCCCCTTTTTTGAATGATATTATTTCTCCCTTAGTAAAAAAAATAAAAAATAGTTTCTTTCGATAGTCATGTACCCCCCACTTTTTTTACTATAAATTTAAGAAATTAATGTAAAAATTTAGACAATTTTTTTTAAAGGAAAACAAATTAATTTTAAGTAACTCACAAAATATTTTTTTTAAAAAAACCCCGAAAAAATAAAAAAAAAAAAAAAACAACAACACTGCTTTAAAAAAAAAAAAAAAAAAAAAAACGAATTAAATAAAATAAATCTACTTCAAATTTTAAAAAAAAATGCAATGTTTACGAAAGTAAAAAAAGTAGTTGTTTCATTTTGAATATTTGAAAATTAGGAGTTGGCCTTTTTAGAAAGAAACCAATTTTTTTTATTTCATTATTTTTTTAAAAATTAAATGTGATGTTTAGTAAAGATCGTATCATAGTTTTTTTACTATTTTAATTTAATTTCCAAACTAATATAACAAAAAATAAATTCTTGATGCTTGAATTTACAACTGAAAAAAGGAGGGGGGGGAATTTATATAACGCTAAAAAGAAACGAATATTTAAACATTAAAACAAGGTTCCCAACAAGCAGAAATATTTTATTTTATCTATCTATATGTCAAACATACAAGGTAAACAAATCATTATTTTCTCTATTAATCCTATTTTTTACAAGACACCGATTTTCAATTTAATTTCCATCTTTTTATTCTTAAAACAAAAAATAAGTATAAATATATTTTCCTTTCCTTACAAGTCATGACAGTATGCAAAAACTTCCTAAAACCGATAACGAAAATATACATTTTTTTTAAAAAAATTAAATAATACAGAAATAATTCAGTTCACTTTAAAGGGCAGAAATTATTAAAAACAATCCTAAATATTTTTCTCATGTTCCGCTAAGGTCTCGGAAGTGATTATTTCTTATTGTTTTAAGCATTTATATTGTTAGGGGGTTTCGAAATAATAATAAAAAAATAACTGTGTCATGATATGTCGGACAAAACGTATACTTCTCAGGCTGTTATTTTTTTTACTTTACTATTCAGTTGCGCTTATTTAAAAGCCGGCCCCGGCGCAAAGAACTCTTATTCTTGACCCCTAACAAACATTTCAGATGTCCTGACTCTTGAACTGACCACTTGGCCACGATCTGAAGGCGATTGTTGCCTCGGTTGTTAACATAAACACTTACCTTATGCGGGAAAGACCAGGGAGAGAAACAGGAGGCATAGCAGGTGACCGACATATTACAAAAGGGGGAGATAATCCAAGTTTAATGAAAGATTAAGCATCCGTCTCGATTAAAGGTAAAGACAAAAAAAAAAAAATAAAAAAATACACGAAAAAAAAAAAAAAAAAAATGTATTTTCATTATTTTCAGTTTTCATCAAATTTGTTTCACTCAAAGCAGAATACCCCACCTTTTTCGTTTGTGTAATGTAGAACGTTCCTTTAATTTAAGGAAAAAAAAAAAAAAAAAAACCTCTTGAGTCTTGCTTGACCATATCAAACTTTAACACCTATCACCCAACCAAATTTATTTTAAATTCGGCAAAAATTTACCCCTTCAAAAAAACAAGAAAAATTAAATTAATAAATCTCCAGAGATAAAACTTATTTTTAATCAATGAGAAAAATGCTCATGTCTAATAATGTTTTCTAATTTACAAAGTACACTCATAAAAAAATTAAAGTTTTTTTTTTACTCTTTCTTTTTGTTTTAATAAACTTAAAATATTTTCTCCCGTTTTACTTGTAAAATCTAAAAAGGATCGTTTCTGACTTTTAAATCAAGTACTTCTTTGTCCTAAAGGTGATGATAATTGAAATAATTAAATAAATAATACAATCAATCACAACTCCGTTAAATTAAATTATTGATTACTTAATTTGACAATTGTATCAAAATAATTCTAAAATAAATTCTTCTCTTCCATCATACCATAAAATAGTTTAACTTTAATTTTATTTTTTTATATTAGATAAAATTCTTTCTCACTTGCGGTGAGGCAAAATATAAATGAAAAGTGAACATCGAATGCCAGAAAAGAGAATTGTGGGAGAGGGACTTTCATCAAAGGGTGGTCAGCCAACGTCCGTCCAGAAGCAACAGTCCCTGGACAAGCATTTTTAAAGGCAAGCTAGCTTAGTACTTTGCGAGTGAGGGACAGGCGAGAAAGTTCATCCCAGTAATTCAAAAACATTATCTTGAATGAAACCTTCTCGACCGATAATGACCACTGATTAAAAAAAAAAAAGAAAAAAAAGTTAATAATCACATTTCACGAAGAAAAACGTAGAACGCACGGAAAAGAAGAAAGAAAAGAAACGGGTACTGGAACTCAAACAGATTTCATTTGTTGGAAAGTCTTTTCTTGGAGAAGAGAGGTGCTTTGTTTTTGCCGTCGACTCAATTTCGCTGTTTTGAAATTTCATGTTTTTAGTTAAAACTTGAAATTGTCTACATCAGAAATAAGGATATCATACGCATGTGTGTATAAGAAAAAATACTGGAGAAAAAAAAAAAAAAGTTTGTCGACATCACTTGAGCGACCGTGTTTAATGCTCGAGCCAAAACTCTGCCAGACTCTGGGATCATCATCTGATAAAGAAAGTCTGTTGAAGTTACTGCTGATATTTTACTGTAGTTGTTATGGCTTTGTGGGTTATTTAAGCTCAAAACTCATTTTGAGATGTAAGAATAATTTTTAGTTTTAGCGAATGAATTGCATTAATAATTTTAAATACAAACGAGACTTGAAAGTTAAAAAACCATTGCATGAAATTTAAAAGAACAGACATTTATTACAAAATAACAAAATATTCAAAGTTATAGTATTTTACAAAATAGGCTTGCACAAAAATTCCCTTTTGTGCCACCTTAAAAAAAAAACAAGGCATGATAACATATCAAAAAATATATATAAGTGATCTTGAAAATAATCATCGAAAAAATGGGAAAAACTTTGAGAAGGTAATATAAACTTTGGTAGAACTTTTAAAAAGAAATTTGAACCCACCTAATCGTAAGACAAAAAATCACAGAAGGAAGGTAGTTTGGCAGTTTCAAACCATTTGTTTCACGGGGACATTTTATAATTTATCTTTTATAGAACACAGTTAACACAACAGGTTTCAGTTCCTTTTTGTTTTTAGTTTTTATGAATGCTTCTCAGGTGACAGCCAAAACTGCTTTCCCTTTTGGGTCCTGTCTTCAGGATGAAATTTTTTATGTCACTTTATCTTCTACCTTGGTCAAAACATTTAGTTCTTTGAAACTTTGATCTTCTTCCTTGGAAATCTGGTTAATTTCTTAAGCTTATCTGATGGCCCTTCTCTTTATATAACAATTGAAGGGGCTTCAAATTTATGTGGGCGTAAACATACTCTTTACTTTTGATTGGATAATACATAGAAATAGCTATATATTTTTTAATTAAAAAAAAATGAATTAGAAACAATTCACCTTGTCCAAAATAATTTTGGCGGTTCTTTAACAGTTAATTTCTAAAACCAGAAAATTTCCCACACAACTGTAACAATTTTTTTCATAAACCGTCTGACTTTCTTTAAAATACACTTCTCTAAAAAGTACAGGTATATGACAAACATAACGTTTATAATATTTATTTATTTACACTTTTTTTTTATTAATTATTATTTTTAATTATTATATTGTATTATTAACTAATAAATGTTTTTATGAATAACAATTTTTCCAGATACAAGTTAGACTATTTAATCCATAGCTGAGGAGAGGAGGTGGATTCCTACCTTACCCAAGGGTATTTGTGCATAGGTGAATGTAAAGAACCTGACTGGAATTTGAACTTAGCAATTTGATTTTTCATTCTGAGCTGCTATCAATTGCACCACCTGCACATCCACTAAAGAACTGTTATTACTTTTTAAGTTTAATGTGCATAAATGAAAAACTTTTATATATATATATATATATATATATATATATATATATATATATATATATATCTCCGATGCGATGAGAATGAAAGTAATATATAAATTCTAATGTTCACAGCATTAATCCAAAAGAGGGGTCGATACTGATAGAGTGATAATTATTTATTATAATTTTATCATATAGACAAAACCATTTTACTCACTACAAAGATGCAAATTGGTTTCAGTGCATTTTAACTGCACTTCGACAGGTGAGAATCGAAAATGGTTATGAAGAATCCTGCTTGTAGGCAAGCCATATGTGAAACATCACTTCCTTTTTCCATTTGTTTGAGAAAAAAAAATGTACATAAAGCAAAAAGGTGATGGAGTGAAACAATGTTGCTTGTTGATAGCAATTTGGTGAAGAATGGATGGGGTGTTTAATGTTGACTGGTCTGTGGAGATCTTTTCTTGCTGATAAATACTGGTCAAAAGTTTAGGCACATCATCTCACAAGTGCCCTAAGAGTCAGAGGTAGGGGAGGGGAGATGGAAATAGGGGATAGTAATACATTGGAGTAGGTAAAATTCTAGTAATAGTTTTAGTAGTAATTGGGAATGTTATTTTTGGTTTACTATAAAAAGTCTAGAGCTGAACTGCATATATTTATGTTGGAGTTATCACTACTAATTCTGTAATCAATAAAAGTGTTTTGTGGATTAATAAATTTAGAAGTGGAGATTTCCTCTAAAAAAATAAGGGATACTAATATAACCTTTTATAATCAAATTTTGACCTATTCCTGGACAACGAAATAAGGTTATAGTATCTATTTAATGCCTTAATGTTGGGGTTAGACTAAAATAGAATTTATTCTAACTAATAAATATTAAATTATACGATGAAATTAAAAATTACCCATTTTAAAATTTAAATTTAATCTCTATAAAGTTTAAAATTATAAAATTACTGAGGAAAAAAGAAAAAATACATATATTATTCTATTTATTTTGTTTTTATTGAAATTAAGTTGGAATAAATGTTAAGATCAAATGTTGCTCTGAACTTCATGACAACATAGGTACATTTGAATTATAAACAGAGGCAGGGGAGGGTGACATCTTGCAAAAGAAAATATATACACAATCAGATTATAATACATAAGCACGCAGACGTATTTAGATATATACACCCACACAAAAGTGACGAGACAGGAAATATCTTCATGACCCTTTACAAAAAAACCCCCAAAAAACCTACATACACAATGAAAGGTGCATTCAAGTTACCATACACAGAGACACTGATAAAGAGATGTACATACACCCACATACATTGACATAGACACTCCATTACAACAACCAAGAAATATTTAAGATTGAAAGTGTTATTAAACAAATTATAACCACTTATTAAAATATAATTTATATGGGCAAATATACATAGATAAAAATGGTCTAATAGGACAGATTGGCTAATTCCGCAGAACTGGGTTGGGTGTGAAAAAGTATTTGTTGTTAACATTCTTTTTTCATTCGGTTTTTCCAGTTACAAGTCCTTTTTAAAGCTGATCATTTTGTGTTCATTTTGTTTAGTTCTTTTTTATAGAATATTTTTAATGTTTAGTATAGAGCTTTGAAAATCGCAGAGTGAGATAAATGAGAAGTAAGGCAAAAAAGGCAATCAGTGATTATTCAAAAGTGCACTCCATTAAAGGCAAGGAAGGGCAAAAAATATTTTAAGTCAAGTGATAGCGATTGCTGTATGAGTTGTACGATTTTTAAATCAAAAACAACGGTCAATGCCGGTCTTTATGCTGCTAGTATATACATATATACACATATTTTTCCATATATATATATATATATTTATATATATATATATATATATTTTTTATATACACGTTTCATTAAATAATATAGACAAGTGTTGTCTATTTATTTTATGTAAAATTTGTTTGTAACATCTGATAAGTTTGATAACATTATGATTAAACGAAGAAAGAAATTCACAATATTGATCCATATTTTTTTAATATAATCTAAGCTTTTGGCTTACTTAAGCCATTATCAAAGATGTAAATCACAAACATATTAAACAATATACGGACACGACAGTGATGATAGTCTGTCATTGTTTACATATACGTGTCCGTATTTTGTTTAATATGTTTGTGATTCATCAGGTGGTTAAAGCCTTGATAAGCCTATTGCTCTTGTATATAAACACATGCAACAAAATAAATCCTAAATGTCTTGAGAAATTCCCTCAGAAGATGAAACACGTTGACTAAGAATAGTTTTTCCTCTTGTATTTTTATTCATTTTGTTCCTTTACAGATACACTCTATCTGAAAATAATTTACATGTAGGCAGTGAGATGGCAAAAACACTTCTTTACCCTCTCAATCATGACTCCACTACAGCACCAGACTTCCTTAGATGCATCCCACAGCACCCACTACTACAATGGATGCCAACCCTACCTATCATGATTTCAATGCTGCACTCAAACCCCACTGATCCTTTTGAGCCCTGGGGCCTGATAACATCCTCCTGGAATTGATTAAGCATGGCAGATTACCTTTCAAAACAAGAATCTTTCTCGTATAGATATGGGAAAAGGAAGATGTTCCATCAGATCTGAAAGATGCAAATATCATCACCATCTTCAAGAAAGGAAATAGAAAGATTTGTGGAGAATCTTGTTATTTTCGCTGTCTATCCATCCATTTAGAAGGTCCTTTGTTTTTGACTTTTTTGTCAGAGGACATCTTCTCTGAAAGTCAATGGGTTTCAGATAATCACATAGAGAACATATTTTGATTTTCTCCATAAGACAAATCCAGGCAAAGTTCAGAAAACAACAAAAACCCGTGGGAATGATTTTTTATGATCTTGAAAAAGCATTTGACAGTATTCCAAGACCAGCCAAGTGGCAAACCCTCAGATGCTATGGATGCCCCAAGAAATTCATGTTACTCATCCAAACTCTATACAAGGGAATAATGGATCATGTCCAACATCAAACTGGCCTTTCAGACCCCTTTCCCATGATTGTTGAAACAAGTGTGCATACTTGCTCCTACCCTTTTCTCCATCTAATTGGTGGAAATGCTTTGGTCCTGCTCTAACCATTATCAGAACATCAACCAAGAACATGGTCTACTGAGCTGTTGTAAGACCTGGATACTCTACTGAAGAGACATCCACCAACTTGAACAATTTCATCAAATTAGACTTCATCAGATCCTATGGATCACATGACAAAAACAATGAAGTTTTCCTCAGAGCAAAGATGGTGTGCAAAGAAACCATCGTCACTCGTTACCAACAATGATGGGCTTTACACCTTGCACAAATGCCAGACATCCACTAACTCAAACAATCATATTCTGTGAAAATTTGTTGGACATTCAGGCTGGTAAATGTTGTTTAATACTGTTTATTATAAACAAAGCATTTACTTAAATATTTGTTTATCTATAAAAGAATGTATAAACATAAAAATTTATTAAAATATATATATATATTATATATATATATATATATATATATATATATATTTATTATGTATATATATTTATATATATGCCTATATATTATGTATATATATTTATATATGCTTATATATATAATGTATATATATTTATATATGCTATATATATTATGTATATATATATATATGTATATATAGTTATATATGCCTATATATATATATATATATATATGTATATATATATATATATATGTATAAATATATATTATGTATATATATATATATATGATATAGTATATATATGCATATATATTCCATATATTATGTATATATATATATGTATATATATATGACAAATATATATATTAAGATATATATATTATATATATATATAATATATATTGATAAGATATTATGTAATATATATAAATGTATATATATTTATGTATATGTATATATTATGTATATTTATTTATATTTTATATATATTATTTGAATATATATATATTATATATATATATTTATATATACAATATATAAGTATATATATATTATGTATATATATTTATATATGCCAATATATATTATTATGTATATATATATTATTTATATATTTTAAAATGTATATAAATTTATATAAATATATATATGTCTATATATTTATATATAAATAATAGTATATATATTATATATATATATATTATGTCTATATATTTATTTATATATTTATATATATTATATATTAAATTATGTCTATATATTTATATGATATATGCCTATATATATTAAATGTATATATATATATATATTTATATATAAATATTATGTATATATATATATATATATATATATATTATATATATATATGTATGAATATATATATATATATTTAATGCCTTTATATATTAAATATATATATATATATATCTATATGCCATATATATTATATATTATAATTATATCTATATGCCATATATATATTATATATATATTATATGTATATATTTTATATCTATATGCCTATATATATATAAAATATAAATATATATGCATATATATTATGTATATATATAGATTATGTATACATATAAGTATATGTATATTATGTATATATGTGTGTGTATATATATATATATATATATATGTATATATATTATGTGTATATATATATATATATATTTAAATATATATTGTTAAATATAACAGATAATGAATGTCTATTATGTATGATCATGAGCCATTGTAATGTTCAAATGTTTGCTTTAATTTCTGTTGGAAATAAAGCCAAAAATTGTCCAACATTTGGTTATTTTTTTATTGGTCCTAAGCCTTTGGCTCACACGAGTCATCATCAGAGTGATTATAGACATGAAACAAAGATATCCACCATTAAAGGTGATATTTTTTAAGTTAGAAATTGCTAGAATGATAATCATCTCATAGGAGTAAGAAAACAGATTGTAAGATCAAGATGCACTTCTATGACATCATACCATTCAATAGACCAAAGTATTACAACAGAACAAATGTCTAGATGCAATGTAATGTGTTGTGAGTAGTTTGAAATGTAATTTTGCTTTCATGCAGTCTAAGTCTTCATCTCAATAATACTTCCAATATCCTAAACACTTGCAACATATATTGCCCATAAATATAATTCAGAAAAATCCTTGTTTAATACCTCCATAATATAATAAAAGAATAAACACAAACTGAAAATTCTCAAAGCTATTTATATCAAAAAACTGAAACCAAACCTCAATAAAATTAATTACGAATACTCCACAAGCATTTTAGAATGTGTACAATAGGTAGTCTTTAAATGTTAGTGTTTTTCACTAATAGTTTTTACTTTATCTAGCTACTACACCAGCCCAGAACTTTTCTACAGCATACCTAGTTACCTCCCCTTAAATGGTGTCTGTCAACCAGCAATGACACAGTGTTCATGACTCCACATATACAAACGGTAATCTTTGGATGACCATAACGATTTTTGTCCTTCACAACCATGAACACCAAATACTTCCTTCATATTTAACAATATATCCTATTGACATTATAAATAACGAAAGTATCAGAATAAATAAATATGAGCCAATGGTTTTTTCCTCTTTTTCTTTAAAACAACCACACAAAAAAAGCTTATTCATGAATATGAAAGGATTTTATTAAATAAAGTAGACAGAACGTGTCTAAATTATTTAACAAAAAAATGTCTGAATGAAAACATACTCACTAAATATTGTAAAATATATATATATATATATATATATATATATATATATATATATATATATATAAATATATATATATATATATATATATATATATATATGTTGTGTATATATGTATATATATTTGAGTTTTTCAGCATTTTTGAATTCACTCTAACATGGTTTGAACGTGTTTAAATTATTTAACAAAACCTGTCTTCTGCATGAAAAACATACTGCTAAAATACATGCATATATATATATATATATATATATATATATATATATATATATAATTATGTGTGTATATATAAAACATATATATATATTTAAACAAAATATATATGGATATATATATATATATATATATATCTATAATATATATGTATATATATTGTGTGTATTTAGACAGCATTTTCTTGAATTCACTCTCATGGTCATGTGTGACGTCATGAGATGCGTATATTTATTTCTAGTGTCTTATATATGCACATGTTTATCATTGCTTGAAATCATCTATGTAAACAATAGAAGACTATCATCACTGTCTTGTCCGTATATTGCTTAATATATTGTTTGTAATTGACATCTTTGATAATGGTTTATGTAAGCCGAAAAGCTTAGATTGGATTAAAAATATGGATCAATATTGTGATTTTCTTTCTTTAATTAATGATAATGTTATTAAACTTATCAGATGTTATAAAAAAATTTACATAAAATAAATAGACAACACTTGTCTATATTATTTAATGAAACATGTATATATATATATATATATATATATATACATATATATTATGCATGTATATATATATATTAATAATAATAATAATAAAATTTTCTCATTTTATAATAATTTTATACTTTAGTATATATAGCAATATATTGTCACATTGATGACGAACTGTTTACTTCGACATCCAATGTAAAACATTTATGTTTCATGCGTTTATGGGCCAGTGAGTAGAAGTAGTACCTTTGTTGCTTGTCTGCTGCACATTAAGGTGGACGAGTAACACTGGTCTTCAACCATTTCCTAAATCTCCACGCCTCACCCTGTAAACCACAGACAGGATTATATATATGTATATGTGTACATATGTATATGGGTAGATGGGACTCTTCAGTCATGTTTATGTCAGCCCATCTAATAGAAGGAAACTCAGATGATAAACCTGTGACTGAAATGATAACTGGTCATCTCACCATTGCTTGTCACCAGGTCATAATCATGGAGGCTTAAAGAGTGGCACTTGTGTTGTACAAGTATTTGTCACTATAATCTAGTCATGTACAGGTGTCTCTTTGTGACATCTCTCATTATATTTGTACACTTCAACAAAAAGGCCATGGCTATGGATGAAGGGCAACATGTGCAGACTTAACCAGTTGGAAGCACACAGTCACAAATCTGCATATTGGCAGTGAAAGTCTTATCCTAACATTGTCGTGTGTCTCTTTTTTTTGACAGGGACCCACTTTAGTGGAGGCTTTTGCGACTGAGCATCCCTATTCAAAGAAAGCACTGCTCCCCCAAATATGTAGGAAGGTGAAAAAGGTGTACTCAAAATATTGTCATATCAATATGTGCGCAAAAATGTGGCTAACGGTGGTTCACTAAAAGTATGAAGAAGAACAATAATATTAATGGACACCAGAAAATGTACACAGAGGATCAGGTCAGACTAAACATTTGTTGCTGGAATGTCAGAATTCTCTTAGAACCTTGTCCGAACGTCCAGAGCCTAGAACCAATCTCATTACGATATTGAATCACCCCCCACGATTGGGTGTCATGTGGCCCAAGTCCTTTTTAACGTGGCATTCCGGCATTAATTCGGCCAAAAATATGCCCATTGAAACCGTATAAAACGGGTTCAGGGGCGATTTTTAATTCGCTTAGACTCCATTATTAGAGCAGGAAGGTCCCAAGTCCTCAATATTTTGAAGAGAGTTCAACCGAGCAATCGTTCAAAAGTGAACGACTGACGACAATCTCATTACAAAGGAACTTCAGTGACTGAACATAGATATAGCAGCTCTAGCAGAAACATGATTGGTAGTAGAGGATCAGTTAACCAAGATATCATCAGGCTTCATGATTTTCTGAATAGGTAAACCCAGAGCCAAATGGAGGAAGGGTGGTGTTGGCTTTGTCATCAGAACATCTCTTCTTGATCGCATCAAATTTCTGAAGATGCCATTGACATATGATTGGCATGCAACACTCTTATCCATCTATTCACCAACCCTACAGGCCAGCAAGGAAGTTCTTGATTCATTCTATGAGTGTTTTTGCTCTCCTATAACGACCTGCTGGCAATAAATTACTGATCCTTGAAGATTTTAATGCCCGTGTAGGCAAAGATTGCCAAACTTGGGGCACTATTTGCCCTTTTAGCATTGGTAAAATAAATACAAGTGGATTGTGGTTGCTTGGAATTTGTTTAGAACTTGATTTAATCATCTGCAACATGTTTTTTTGTCAAAAGATTAAGCACAAAGATACGTGACTTCACCCAAGATCCAGGCATGGTCACATGATAGACTATATCATAATTCGTAAATGAGATTCAAGTGATGTGTGTTCAGTGCAGGTAATGTGTTGTGCAGAATGTGGAAATGACCACAAATTGGTAGGCGGAAAATTCAAGCTGCATACTCATAAGAGAATTCATATGGATGGAGTGAAAGCATCGAAACAAACTGATGTGACCAAATTAAAGCAAGCAGATATATGTGCAACTGTGATGGAAAGACTTGATAGCCTTGACTTCAATGGTAGCTGGGGGAACTTTAGAGACAAGTTATATTCAGTAGTGGCCAATGTACTTGGTTTCAGAATCAGGAAACACAAGGATTGGTTTGATGACAATAACATTCATATCAAACTATTGGAAACTAAGCAAACTTTATATGAAAAGCTTCTTAACTAGAATTTTTAAAAGTAACCAGCAGTGGAGAAAGTTTACAAGGACCACAAGTTAATCCTACAACGTGAACTACACAGGATGAAAAATGATTAGTGGAGGAACATGGCCTCTGATATTCAACAAGCCTTCAACACTAAAGATTCCAAATCATTCTGTTCAATGATACATTGTCTTTGGTCCACCAACATCCTCAATTACCCCTCTGAAGTCAAAAGACAATTCTAATACCATCAAAGGCCTAGAAGAAATACTTCAATGATGGGAAGAGCATTTCACAGATCTATTTGATAATCCTTCTTCTGTTGATTACAGAACTATAGAGAGCCTGCCACAGTGTGACATTGTACACTATATGGATCGTCTGCCTACTCTTCACAAAGTCAGACAGGCAATGAAACAAATTAACTCTGCTAAAGCACCTGGTCTAGATGGCATTCCAGTTGAATTACTGAAGATTGGAAATCAGAACATGATGGAAATGATAACTAATCTCATTATCGATTGTTGATATGGGACCCTGGTTCCACAAGACTGGATCGATGGTATCCTGCTCTCCCTATACAAAGGGAAAGGTGAAAAATCGACATGTGGTAACTACCAAAGTATCACTTTGTTGGACTCTGTTAGGAAGGGTCTTGCAAGAATATTACTTAATAGACTGTAAGAAGATATCTGCCCTGTAGCTATCCCAGTGGTTTTAGGGGTGGTGGAAGAGGGACAACTGACATTGATCTTCTTTGCACGACAGATTCAAGAGAAATGTATTGAGCAGAATATGACCCTTTATCAGGTTATTGTAGATTTGATGAAGGCTTTTGACACTGTTAGCCGGGATGCTCTCTAGATAGTACTCAGAAAGGTAGGATGTCCACCAGGGTTTGTGGAAAGGGTCAAGCAGCTGCACAGGAATATGAGAGCCTGGGTTACTTCCAATGGACAACTCTGAGGGGAAATCCCTATTGACAATGGTGTAAAGCAGGGTGATATCCATGCTCCCACACTTTTCTCTATCTTTTTTGCTGCTCTACTTGTGCATACTTTCAAAGAGTGAGATGAACGCATCCATTTGTGATTCAGAACCATTGGAAGGGTTTTCGATCTGAGAAGGTTCAATGCCAAGTTGAAAACTTTCCAAGCTTTGATTAGAGAGCCACTCTACACAGATAACACTTTTTAGTTCGTACAAAGCTGGTACAATGATATTGTCCCCATTTCTCATCCTCATGCACAACATTTGGTCACATGGCAAAAAAAAAATAAAGGCGTTGGTTAGATCCAGTGACAGGACCCAAAGAGTGTGAGTTCAATACCGGTTAAGGCGGTGAAGAACTTTTTAGAGGGAAATTAACAGGAGATAACTGATAACTGACATCCATCAAAACATGGCACGAAACAGTCTACCCCAGTGAGCAAAATAAAGGGGTTAAATTATCTTCCAACCACCTGAAGAAGGCCAGAGCATACAACGGCTGAAACGTTGTAATAAATGTGGCGACAAAGATGAAGACAATAGTCCAAATAATGTAGATAATGTTAAAGAATTCTGTTTTCGGTCTGAACCGGATTTCCAGCCCAAATTGATCTTTTGGCCAGAATTGGACTTATAGCCCAAGTTAAAGTGAGGTTTTGAAGTTCCATGGAATGAATTAAGGAATTAAAAATTCTAGTTTAGAAAAAAAGCAATGATAACAGATGCCCAATTAGACCTCTACAGTTGCTAGCTTAAAAGTCTGTACAGAATGTGGCTTTTAAGCTAGCATATGCTATTTTCACCTGTGACAAATTGTGAACTCATATGACTTAATGTTTCTTTTTTTAATTTCAGTTATTGTGATTTTTTAAAGCTTATACATTCCCGTGAGTGGCCAAGCTGCTGGAGGACGGGTGCTTTTATTGAGACGCCACCTCTAGAGAGCCTGAAATCTATCCAATTTCACTCACAAGGCTTGGGTTAGCAGTTCCCAATGGTGCCATATACTGGGATAGTCTTCTCAGGCTGATATTATCAACAAATCACTTCCTTCCAAAATCAAACATGGTGAGATTTGAAACTGGGTTTTAACTCTTTAGCATTCAACTCGCCCAATCCCACCCTGTAAATATCATTCAATGTTTAACCTGCCATAACCTACCCAATGTATATGCCATCATAATATATGATGACATCCTCATAATTAAAGCAGGAAGTCATATAAACAATGAGACTTTGATCATAGTGTAATTTTGAAAGCCGACATCTACAGGGCAGGTTTGGACATGTTGAATATTAAAGGTTAAGTTTGGAGTGCCAATTCTCTAACCACTCAGTGACATGCCCATATATATATATATATATATATATATATATATATATATAGTGTCACATAGAAGTCAACACTTAGACATAGACGACAGTCTGTTTCATGCTAGATTGACTCAGGCCAGCATTGAAACAGAGAAAAAAATGTTGCCTCTAAATGTTGACTTCTATTTTACATTTATATTTACACACACTCTATCTCTGATATTGAGCACTTTATCCCATAAATATAGCACACCTTAAGATTATATTTCTTCATATATATATATATATATATATATATATATGTAATATTATTTATTTTAGGATATTAAGACATGTTAAAAATTGCAATGCAATTACGATTATGTTTCAACACCATAAACACTTCAGGTGATGTTATACTACTGGCGAAAGATTAATTTAATCTCATAAAGCAGAATACTTTTAAAAAAATAGACTTGTAGGCTTTTCTGTGATTAACCAGTCAAATGTGACCTACACAAAATTCATATACATCAGAAAAAATTTTTTAATATAGGTTATGACACAAAGTTGTTTGCATATAAAAACTAGACAATTTCCTTATGGGCCGATACAGATTGTTACATTATTTTGGAAGATGTATCAAAGCCTGACATTCAAATTTCCCAAGAAGCAAAAACAAAAGAGATGGGGAGGTAATTTAACATAATGATAACCAGTCATATGCTTATTCAGCTTCTTACATAAAATTTTGTAGTTGATAAATAAAAGACCCCTTTAAGAAACTTGCCAACAACTTAAACATTAAAAAAATGGATCAAAAATACAGAATTATTTTGGAAAAATTAATATGCAACCATTAAATAAAGAGCATCCATATAAGATGTTAATAATACCAACTAATCGATGCAAGATGTTAATAACACCAACTAAACACGTGTACATTCATATAAGATGTTGATAATACTGAGCAAACATCAATACAAATCAATATTAAATCAAAATGAATCAGACAAATAGAATAGTAAGCCATATAAGGTGCACAACAGTTCATCTACTGATTATTACTATAAAAAAAAGTATTATCAAATTCAAAGTTTAAACATATTGTAAGTTAAAAGCAGGCTATGCCTACAATTTACAGTCAATTCACTTCTTTGGTTTAATAAGGAGTTTTTTTATCAAAAAATCTGATAATTTCTAATTTTGCATGTAAGCATAGAAAATAGGGTTCATTTAAAGATCTACATGTTCTAGCTATTTTTAAAAATTTTCCATTTTACCTGATATATTGAGCCCACTTTTAAATTAAATGTGGTATGTAAAAGTGGAATCATACTCAATTTGTTCTCATTTTTCCCATATATATATATATATATATATATATATATATATATATATATATATATATAAAGGGAATAGGTTATAGTAGTTTCAATGAGAGAAAAGTTTTTAATAAAAAGAAGAGAGAAACTGCAAACATTTTTGGTTGTAATGTGGATTTTTAAAAAAAAATATATTATGCTTTATTTGCCATAATTTTGCTACATGGGTTTGCAGTCTCGCGACTTTCATCATGCAAAGAGTGGATATTTCCCCATATTATTAAAAGGAATTTATTTTTTTGATGTTTTTTGATGTTAAATAGTCTTGATATTAGACATTCTCTTTTTTGTGTGTTAGTGACCCAAATGTCTTTCGTGAAGATATCTATATTAGTATCTTTTAATGATCTATTTCCATTTTTTTGTGTTTTTATCAGCATGTGCACACATACGTATATTCCTTCTCCATATATATATGTATATATATAGCTTTTAACCTTCCTTCAGCATGGTTGATACTAACCTCCAGGTGAGTGACTCATTGTGACTTCTCAGACTAAGGTTTTCAACTGACATGAAGTGTAAAGATAAACAAAACATTTGTAGAAATGCTCAGAAAAGAAAACACTTGTAGAAATTAAAAAAGAATTTAATAAAAAAAGCTTAATCACAGTACCTTGTCAGTTCTTTTTAATAAAACATGTATAAAAGAGAAATTGCTGCTCATATATATATATATTCATGAATTATTCACACAACAAACAAATGCAAAGGTTAATAATTTAATTGGCGAGAAATCCATCGTCGCAAACAATTCAAATAATATACAAAAACCTCCGAATCCGTATGAATGAAAAGATCCTTGTTTTATAAATTTCGCTGCATTAGTTCTTATTTTTACTATGTATTTGTCTGTTCTTGGCAGACATCTTCAGGTATGGAATAGATGTTGTTCTTGTTTTTTCTCTTAGTAATAGGAGGACAACGAAAATATATGTATAATACTAAAATAAAATAATATATATATATGTAACTGAAGAGGTGTACAAGACGCTTTTCTCATATTATTAGATAATTAATGGAATATAAAGGTTTATTTGTTGAATGATAGCGCCATATGTCTGTTTATGCAATTAGGATGAAAGACATTTTATTTTACTCTATCTGGCCAGGTGACTTAATTTTTATGCCTTTAGTCAGGCTGTCATGTGATGTCTTACCTTTTGACATGTGCATAAATTATACCTGAGTCAAGATCAGTCAACCAAGTTTCGTGACATCCCCAAAACAGGTTTAAAAATGTCTGCTAAACTTAAGGTCAAAGTTGCCAAGATGTAGAAGACCATGTAAGCCGAACAAATTTGTGCACCTAAAATTGAAAACCAACACAGAAAATGGGCAAATACTGC
>CAHIKZ030003917.1:0-77996 GCA_903632075.3 Acanthosepion pharaonis | reverse complement strand
TTTAATACATGAACACAAGTACATGTAATATCTAATATTGTACATAAAGTGGTTAAGTTGCATGGATTAAGGTAAAAAGATTTGATGTAGAAGAAAAGGGAGAATTTTCAATAAATATTTGCTCTTTATAAATTTTTTATATTTTTATCAAGTGCATCTGAAGTCTCAAGATGAAGTAATTTTATTTTTTCATAAACTTATCTTTCTAGCCTTTGGAATTTACTAACAGAAACAACGGAAACCTGAGAAGGGGTTGGAGAATATATTAGTTGAATTATGTGTTAAAAGTATCAAAAACCATAAAAGTAACAAAAAAATCACAGAATATATTGGTTAATTCATAAATGAATAAGCCATGATTTCAAACTGTAAATACATATGTTTTGTATTATTAAACATGTTAGGATTATTAATCTATTCAATTTATTCTTTTCTCAACCACAGATAAAAAGAGTGAGATGTTGCACAAGTCACAGTATAAGCTAAAAACAAACTATTTTTTAAAAAAATGACTATAAAACTAACTTTTAAAAATTCCTTATTATTAAATTGTCAGAACTTAAAGTCAGTTGGGAGTTGTCTTCCTTGAATTAAAATCTCAGATAATGAAAGAATTTTTATCTCCTGAAAGTTACTAATAAAACATATTAACATCCATTTATATTTCTGAGGTGAGGTACTGTAACTATTTACACTATTTACATCATTCAATTTGTTGTCCTCATGTTTGTTGTCATATTCACAATGTTTCGGCTTTTGTATGCTTTGGCATTCTTCAGGTGATTGGATTTTTGAACCAAACTCTTTATTTCATCCACCAGGGAAGATGGCCCAGTGGATAAAAGTGTTGGTTGATGTAATCTAGTGACTTGACCCAAAGACTTATGAGTTTAGTTCCTGTCTACAGTAGAGGTGAACAAAAACTTGGAGCGTTGAGTTACTAAAGGGAAATAATTTAAACTACGGTATCCAGAAAAGGCATGGCATGTGAAACTAGAACAGTCTAACAGGATGGCAAAATGAAGGGTTTAGTCGAAAATTCCAATCACCTGAAGAAGACTGGAATGTACAAGGGCTGAAACATCAGGAATATGACAACAAAAATGAGGACAACTATCTGAACAATGTAAATAGAGTAAAAACATATTAATTCAGCATTATTCCATTCAGATACCATTGAATAATGTTTGACTTTTGTTTTATAAGGATAGTTGTTCTATTGTTTCTTGAGATATGAATGCAGATTTAGCAGTAAATAGAAATATATATCAAGTAATAACAATCTTTCTGTTTTCAATAGATTTATTAATGTTTAACAGGATTTTATTAATATTTTACAGTATTCCTGCAGAGCTCAAATCATTTAACAGTAATTCAAAACTCATCCAGGAACATTTATGACATTATCTGAAACATTTTATGTACATTTACATAAATTGTCTTGATGCATAATTGTCATTTGATAGACTTGTTATTTGATATATCCCCTAGCAAAGAAGTCCAAAGGGGTTAGATATGGTGATCTGGCTGACCATGGTCTGTTACTTCCAGATTTGGAAGCTGTTCATTCAAGTAATCTTAAATAATTATCACATAATGATAAGCAGTGCTATCTTGTTGAAACACAACAGTGCCACTTATCTGCAACAAAAATGAAATTGAAGGCATTATTACTGCAATGTTTCACTATAAATCAGTCATATAATCGTAGCTTTAGCAAAGACAAAACGCCCATAAATCTTAGCTTTTGTCAACTCAATCCAGATATTAACCTTAGTTGAGACCCTTTTCTTGGAGAAAATCATTTGAACATTCATCTGCTCAAATGTGACATTTGTGGTAATATATGTCAGGTTACCTCCTCCTAATTTCAGAAACCGCTACTAGGGGACACTTTTTAGACTGTAAATACTCATTGATATCATTTCTCACCCTCTTCTTCTCACTTTTCCACTTACTTGTTCATCATTCCCAGAATGTATATGAAGTGCTTCAAACACCATAACACTGCAAATGCTCTGGGACTTGTTTCATAATACTGCTGAATGATTTCAGATATGCATGAATAGTGAGTTACTAATCATTCATTTTATAATTAATTCTTTTAATAATAACCATGTGTTTAATTAAAGGACTTTATGTAAACTTTAATGCATATCAATAAACTTTAATACATGCTTGTCTGGTGCAGTCTAAATCTGTTGAACTGTTACACATGATGTTAGTTTGGGCAAATTCAAACTCTAGCACTCTAAAAACCACTAGGATGTAGTCAACAAAGTCTTGTCTATCATACTAATAACAACTAGTTCTTCATAATGACTAAAATAGTTGCTGTTAATTGAATAAAAACAGTACAAAACATGAACTTAGGAAAGTTTATCAACAATTTTGATCTCGATGTCCTACAACTTATTCAAAAATTGGATAACACAATAAAAAATTAAACAGACATTGTTGGCTGAATTTAATAATTGTTGGTATAAGGATATATGCCAGATTTTATTATGGAAATCAATGTTTTTAGAATAAAATTAAGAATTAAACAATTAATTTTGATTGTCTAATAAAACCTTACACTCCCAAAACAAATTATCAATATTTTAAATAAGGATCTAAGATGAAACTGGCATTATGAAATATTCATATAAATAGATGTTAAAAATTTTATCAACATTAGTTAATACCAATTTTAATCTGATAGTGTGTATATGTGTCTGCAAATATGTATGGATTGCCAATCATTTCTGAGTATGCCTGCTTGCTAGAGTGACTATCTAATCACTGTTGCCTGCTCAAGCATATTTTGTACTTTTTGTCAACATGCACAGAACCAACCAGTGGCTTATACTGTAACTATGCTGAAGGAAACAATTACAGTTTCTGGTCAAGAATGCATAATTTTGTATGATGAACAGTTTTGAACAAGGTCAGTTTGCTCAAACTCACAGTCACAATGACTTGTGACTTCCTGTTAACACAGTCATTGATGGTTTCTCAACAATTTTGTCTATTCAATGTCACTCACCAAACTTGGTCAAATCTGTGGTATAGTTTTCAAGCATTTCTTAATGGTGTCATGTGCTGGGATTGTCTCCCCCAGGCCAATATTATCAAGAATTCACTTCCTTGACAAACTGACAATGGTATGGTGAGATTTGAACCTGGCTCTTATGTTTGGAACACTAATGTTTTAACCACTTGGCCATATGCCAATATATAACATGATATGACTGGAAATTAAGACAGAAAATGTTTCCATTGCTTCAAAGAAGGAAAGAAATGTCTAATAGTGGGTAAATGAATGATAAGATTGATAAAAAAAACTTCTTACTGATGTGTTTCATTACAAGTAGGAACAGTACTGAAGAATTACTTCAGAGGTTCAAGAAGGTTAATGTAGCCTAAATGTGTGTATAGGATGAGTGAATTGCTAACAAGGCAAACTGTCAGAGAATTGGTGCTAGAATGACGAGTCATATGTGTCATTGAGTCAGATCAACACTGGTAGCATGCTCAATAGGCAAATTCTCTGGCTTGGCAAGAACGAATAAGAAAACAAGTGTTTGTTGAGTCGTCAGAATGTTTTTGTGTTTGATGCAGGTTACATTGGTGCGTACTAAACCAGAATCCATTGTGTGTTTCCATTGTCTGTGCTACAGAATTCCAGGTTTCCTGCTACAGGAACTTATTTAAGCTAACAAGAGTTTTATTGATGGAATCAGTTTTACAGAGGTGGAAATAGAAATACAACAAACATTAATTATAGTTTACATCAAAACATTAAAAATACAGAGATGCTCCAGCATTAAATTTAAATTTTTATGTCCAGCTTATCCAGATGTATCTTTTAATGCTCACTATCAATTTCTATATATAACATGTCAAGTGTTTCTCATTTGTAATGTTTGTCATTTTCAGCTGTATTTGAGAATTATCTCACTTGCACTAACAATGCCACATAGCAGCTTCTTTGTTATGACAATGGCAGACAAATGTTTACAAAGATGACAATTGAAAAGACTGACTCTTTGAAAGAGAAGATTAAAACAATAGAGAATAGAAAAAATACAATTAAAGACTCACATATAAAAACATTTTAACAACAGTAAGAATTTAACAAAATATGTCATCATGTTTAATTGGTATCAGTAAATGAGTCAAATGTGTTTAGGATGCAATGGTTATTGGTGCTGAAAATGGAATTGATAAGCTAAGTTCAAATTCTGGCCTAATTAGTTATGCTCACTTTTGCACTAATGCTCTTGGAAAAGGCATGAATCCATCTCTTCTAACCAAACTAAGTGAAGAAAAACTCTGAATTTGAAACCATGGAGAAAGCAACTCCACTATCTTGCCCCCAAAAACATGTCAGTTCACAGATAATAAAAAAAAAGGAATCTGTGGACAGCTGTGAGCCCCAATATCCTGAAGGGATATGGCATTAAAAAAATATTGCAAACATGGACATTTGTGCCCACAAAAAACCCAAAAAAAACTGTGTTAAAAGGACGTTTTTTTTCCCCATGACACTGCTTTTATTTTAACTATCTTCACTCTTTGGCAATGTTTACTGTTTTAAAAAGTGATGATTAGAATTGTAATAAAACCTAAACATATGATAAAAGTGAATTTATACACTTTTTTTTGTTCTTGAGAATTTACAACAGAAATAAATCTTATTTATTTATTAAATTTGTTTATTAACACTATTATATTGTTTATTGAAATGGTTGGCAAAACATCTACTAATTGCCAATAGATTCAAACTTTATAAAATGGTAAATAACAAGGATTTCTTTACATATTTTAATAATTTAGTAAATGTTTATAAATTTATGAATAAAAAATTGTTTTCATATTTATTTCTTTATAAATTGGTAAATGATAAATATTGCATTAGTCTTAATATAATTGTATTAGTTTTTAGAATGTTGTAAATAGAAAATTATTCTTGTAAATCAAAAATCTAATAAATAAATAGTGTTTAATATTTTTCTTGTAAATTCACAAGAACAAAAAAAATGTATAAATTCACTTTCATCATATGTTTAGATTTTATTACAAATCTAATCATTGTTTTTAAAACAATAAACATTGCTAGTTAAAATAAAAGCAGTGTCATGGGAAAAACCATCCTTGTGACACTCTTTTTTTTGTGGGCATGAAGGTCCATGTTTGCCAAAAATACTATATTTATAAATATAGTATATTTATATAACTTACATGCAATTCAGTATTATTAATGGTGAATTTTTTCTTTTTTATTTGAATTATAAATTTTGATTTAATTATTTTCACAATTATTCCAGCTGCAATTTGTCCGAAACTGGAAAGAGCCGCCAACAATCAACTGTACTGCAAATATACTTTGGATAATGTTCAAATGTGCAAAGCTATATGCAAAGAAGGTTATGTGTTTCCTGATGAGACATCTACAAAAATGTTCATCTGTGATCCTATAACAAAGAAATGGAAACCACCACACATCAAGCTAATGGCTTGCATAAGTGAGTATATTTCTTAAGTTTGCTTAAAAAAAAATTCAAGTCTCATTTTTCTTTCAGTCAATTCTTATACTATTGCAAAAAAGTGTTTTGTCTTGAGTATCTTTTTTCCAATTTATTTTATTAAAAAAAATCTTTCAGTTGTTTGTGGAAAGTATTAAAACTTCATCAGAGAAGTATTCTTTTTTTTTAAATATTTTGTCTTTACTGACATCTGCTTCTTACAAATGAGTTTTCTGGTGGGATTTTTAACTATGTAGGTTGTATAAGAAATAATAGTGGTTAAAATTAAATAATTACACATTTTTTTTATCTTAATCTGGATCACACTAATTCCAAATATTTATGAAGCATTCATTAAAAATATCATTAATTTCACATTAGTTTAATAAAATATCTGTTCATCTCCAAGATAGGAAATATGGATAAAAAGGCATGTTGATTTAAATTAATACATTATTGGCTTGTTCTATCTTTTATGTAGGGCACTTCACTTTAAAATAAGAATTTCAGTTGGCTTTGCACAACAGAAATATTAACATTCTTTTGTAGCTTTTATCAAATGTTTATATTTCCAACCTTAATCAATCCCAAACAGCCTTAAATATAAAGTTTTTAAAAGATTTGTGGGTATTTATCATTTCAAAAAATGAATTTAGCAAACTGAGCTCAAATTCAAGCATGGTATGCTGCATTTACTTTCACACTATTGCCTATAGGAAAGACATAAATCCATCTCTTCTCCCACTAGCTATAGGGTAAATAGCAAGCTAGATGGCCTGGGTCTCTTTCATCTTGGGAAGGCAATGGGAAACCACTCCAGAAGTCATTCAGAGAAGGAAAGAATTTTTACTGATTTTGTCCTCATTGATATGGCAATGGGAAACCATAGTAGTTTGATAAACCTTTGTCTCACATACCTTTCTCAAAGAAGTCATTTAATACAAAGTAAAGACACAGTTCACAGATAATTTATAAGAAATATGAAACACCAAATACTAAAAAGAAATGGAAATTACCTATTAGATACAGATTGAATATTGTCCCATTGGAATATGGCAAAAGCTAAAAAAAATGATTTTGGCAAATAGATAAAAGGCAAGACAAAGTTTATAACTATAAACTTCATGTGTGAATCATAGATAGTATAAAAACTTTTAAATTGTCATTTTTTCATTAGATGCAAAGAAAAAAAAACACTCACAAGCATGTAAAAATTTAAACTTTAAATTTTGAAAATTTTTAATCCTATTTAAAATTTTGCAAGCTTTAATACACACACACACATATATATATATATATATATAATAATTAGATGATATAAATTTATAAGAACAATATTTCAACAAATTTTTTGTAATACTAGGAAAAGAAATGGAAATTACCTATATTAGATACAGAGTCATAAACAAAAGAATATGGAAAATTCAGTTGCATTTAAAATTTTCAACAAAATGATGAAGATATATTTAGAAATGCCTTACATTGAAATAACAAATTTATTTGTTTCATTGTCCAAAAATTTCACATTTCTCAATTCTCTAACAAAATTAAAGAAATATTTTTCATTTAAATTTGAAATCCACAAATTTTTTTAAACATGGTTTATATATATCAAAATTTTGTATTATCTTTCTGAAGTTTTATAGATATAGAAAAAATCACTATTGTATATCAGAGATGAAGTGTTTATAGATTAGACAATGAAATCACTATTGTTTGAAGTGTTTATTGACAATGAAAATTGTATATCAGAGATGAAGTTTTATAGATTTTAAATCACTATTGTATATAGAGATGAAGTGTTTATAGATAAAAAAATCACTTCTGTAAATTGAATAGATATAGACAATGAAATCACTATTGTATATCAGATTTGAAGTGTTTATTTTATAGACAATGAAATTATTGTATATCAAAAGTGTTTATGATATAAATGAAAAAATTGTATATTGAAGTAAAGACAAAAACAATTGTATATCAGAGATGAATATAAATAGACAATGAAATCACTTTATATGAGATGAAGTTTTATAGATAGACAATGAAATCACTATTGTATATCAGAGATGAAGTCTTTTATTGTATATCAAATGAAGTTTTATAGATATAGACAATAAAATCAAAATCAGAGATGAAGTTTTATAGATAGATAATGAAATAATATCAGAGATGAATTAATAGATATAGACAATGAAATCACTTTGTATATCAGAGATGAAGTGTTTATATATAGACAATGAAATCACTATTGTATATCCTGAAGTTTTTTAAACATAACATATAGACAAGACAATTGAAATAGACAATCATTGTATATCAGAGAAAGTGTTTAAGATATAGACAATTTATTGTATATCAGAGATGAAGTGTTTATAGATATAATGAAATCACTAATCAGAGATTTTGTTTATAGAGATGATGGATATAGTTTAATTTTAATGAAATCACTTTGTATATCAAGATGAAGTTTTATTATAGACAATGAAATCACTATTGTATATCAGAGATTTTTATAAATAAACAATGAAATCACTATTGTATAAAGATGAAGTGTTTATAGATATAGACAATGAAATCACTATTGTATATCAGAGATGAAGTGTTTATTATAGACAATTTATTGTATATCAGAGATGAAGGTTTATAGATATAGACAATGAAATCACTATTGTATATCAGAGATGAAGTGTTTATAGATATAGACAATGAAATCAGATTGATGAAGTGTTTATAGATATAGACAATGAAATCACTATTGTATATCAGAGATGAAGTTTTAGATATAGACAATGAAATCACTATTGTATATCAGAGATGAAGTGTTTATAGATATAGACAATGAAATCACTATTGTATATCAGAGATGAAGTGTTTATAGATATAGACAATGAAATCACTATTGTATATCAGAGATGAAGTGTTTATAGATATAGACAATGAAATCACTATTGTATATCAGAGATGAAGTGTTTATAGATATAGACAATGAAATCACTATTGTATATCAGAGATGAAGGTTTATAGATATAGACAATGAAATCACTATTGTATATCAGAGATGAAGTGTTTATAGATATAGACAATGAAATCACTATTGTATATCAGAGATGAAGTGTTTATAGATATAGACAATGAAATCATTTTTGTATATCAGAGATGAAGTGTTTATAGATATAGACAATGAAATCACTATTGTATATCAGAGATGAAGTGTTTATAGATATAGACAATGAAATCACTATTGTATATCAGAGATGAAGTGTTTATAGATATGACAATGAAATCACTATTGTAATCAGAGATGAAGTGTTTATAGATATAGACAATGAAATCACTATTGTATATCAGAGATGAAGTGTTTATAGATATAGACAATGAAATCACTATTGTATATCAGAGATGAAGTGTTTATAATATAGACAATGAAATCTATTATTGTATATCAGAGATGAAGTGTTTATAGATATAGACAATGAAATCACTATTGTATATCAGAGATGAAGTGTTTATAGATATAGACAATGAAATCACTATATCAGAGATGAAGTGTTTATAGATATAGACAATGAAATCACTATTGTATATCAGAGATGAAGTGTTTATAGATATAGACAATGAAATCACTATTGTATATCAGAGATGAAGTGTTTATAGATATAGACAATGAAATCACTATTGTATATCAGAGATGAAGTGTTTATAGATATAGACAATGAAATCACTATTGTATATCAGAGATGAAGTGTTTATAGATAGACAATGAAATCACTATTGTATATCAGAGATGAAGTGTTTATAGATATAGACAATAAAATCACTATTGTATATCAGAGATGAAGTGTTTATAGATATAGACAATGAAATCACTATTGTATATCAGAGATGAAGTGTTTATAGATATAGACAATGAAATCACTATTGTATATCAGAGATGAAGTGTTTATAGATATAGACAATGAAATCACTATTGTATATCAGAGAAGTGTTTATAGATATAGACAATGAAATCACTTTGTATATCAGAGATATGTTTATACATATAGAAAATCACTATTGTATATCAGAGATGAAGTGTTTATAGATATAGACAATGAAATCACTATTGTATATCAGAGATGAAGTGTTTATAGATATAGACAATGAAATCACTATTGTATATCAGAGATGAAGTGTTTATAGATATAGACAATGAAATCACTATTGTATATCAGAGATGAAGTGTTTATAGATATAGACAATGAAATCACTATTGTATATCAGAGATGAAGTGTTTATAGATATAGACAATGAAATCACTATTGTATATCAGAGATGAAGTGTTTATAGATATAGACAATGAAATCACTATTGTATATCAGAGATGAAGTGTTTATAGATATGACAATGAAATCACTATTGTATATCAGAGATGAAGTGTTTATAGATAGACAATGAAATCACTATTGTATATCAGAGATGAAGTGTTTATAGATATAGACAATGAAATCACTATTGTATATCAGAGATGAAGTGTTTATAGATATAGACAATGAAATCACTATTGTATATCAGAGATGAAGTGTTTAGATATAGACAATGAAATCACTATTGTATATCAGGAGATGAAGTGTTTATAGATATAGAAATGAAATCACTATTGTATATCAGAGATGAAGTGTTTATAGATATAGACAATGAAATCACTATTGT
This sequence comes from Acanthosepion pharaonis, assembly GCA_903632075.3. NCBI lineage: Eukaryota > Metazoa > Mollusca > Cephalopoda > Sepiida > Sepiidae > Acanthosepion > Acanthosepion pharaonis. The sequence continues at coordinate 67,797 of CAHIKZ030003917.1, read as the reverse complement.
ATATCAGAGATGAAGTTTATAGATTTACTATTGTATATAGACAATATAGAAATGAAATCACTATTGTATATCAGAGATGAAGTGTTTATAGATATAGACAATGAAATCACTATTGTATATCAGAGATGAAGTGTTTATAGATATAGACAATGAAATCACTATTGTATATCAGAGATGAAGTGTTTATAGATATAGACAATGAAATCACTATTGTATATCAGAGATGAAGTGTTTATAGATATAGACAATGAAATCACTATTGTATATCAGAGATGAAGTGTTTATAGATATAGACAATGAAATCACTATTGTATATCAGAGATGAAGTGTTTATAGATATAGACAATGAAATCACTATTGTATATCAGAGATGAAGAACAATGGGAAATTATGACAATTTATAGATATAGACAATGAAATACTATTGTATATCAGAGATGAAGTGTTTATAGATATAGACAATGAAATCACTATTGTATATCAGAGATGAAGTGTTTATAGATATAGACAATGAAATCACTATTGTATATCAGAGATGAAGTGTTTATAGATGATAGACAATGAAATCACTATTGTATATCAGAGATGAAGTGTTTATAGATATAGACAATGAAATCACTATTGTATATCAGAGATGAAGTGTTTATAGATATAGACAATGAAATCACTATTGTATATCAGAGATGAAGTGTTTATAGATATAGACAATGAAATCACTATTGTATATCAGAGATGAAGTGTTTATAGATAGACAATGAAATCACTATTGTATATCAGAGATGAAGTGTTTATAGATATAGACAATGAAATCACTATTGTATATCAGAGATGAAGTGTTTATAGATAGACAATGAAATCACTATTGTATATCAGAGATGAAGTGTTTATAGATATAGACAATGAAATCACTATTGTATATCCAGAGATGAAGTGTTTATAGATATAGACAATGAAATCACTATTGTATATCAGAGATGAAGTGTTTATAGATATAGACAATGAAATCACTATTGTATATCAGAGATGAAGTGTTTATAGATATAGACAATGAAATCACTATTGTATATCAGAGATGAAGTGTTTATAGATATAGACAATGAAATCACTATTGTATATCAGAGATGAAGTGTTTATAGATATAGACAATGAAATCACTATTGTATATCAGAGATGAAGTGTTTAGATATAGACAATGAAATCACTATTGTATATCAGAGATGAAGTGTTTATAGATATAGACAATGAAATCACTATTGTATATCAGAGATGAAGTGTTTATAGATATAGACAATGAAATCACTATTGTATATCAGAGATGAAGTGTTTATAGATATAGACAATGAAATCACTATTGTATATCAGAGATGAAGTGTTTATAGATATAGACAATGAAATCACTATTGTATATCAGAGATGAAGTGTTTATAGATATAGACAATGAAATCACTATTGTATATCAGAGATGAAGTGTTTATAGATATAGACAATGAAATCACTATTGTATATCAGATGAAGTGTTTATAGATATAGACAATGAAATCACTATTGTATATCAGAGATGAAGTGTTTATAGATATAGACAATTGTATATCAGATGATTGTTTATCAGAGATGAAGTGTTATAGATAGACAATGAAATCACTATTGTATATCAGAGATGAAGTGTTTGTAGATATAGACAATGAAATCACTATTGTATATCAGAGATGAAGTGTTTATAGATATAGACAATGACTATTGATAGACAATGAAATATAGACACTCATTGTATATCAGAGATGAAGTGTTTTATAGATATAGACAATGAAATCACTATTGTATATCAGAGATGAAGTGTTTATAGATATAGACAATGAAATCACTATTGTATATCAGAGATGAAGTGTTTATAGATATAGACAATGAAATCACTATTTATATATTAGACAAGTGTTTCAGAGATAGATAGATATAGACAATGAAATCACTTGTATTGAGATGAAGTATTATAGATGAAATGTTTATAGATAAGTATAGACAATGAAATCACTATTGTATATCAGAGATGAAGTGTTTATAGATATAGACAATGAAATCACTATTGTATATCAGAGATGAAGTGTTTATAGATATAGACAATGAAATCACTATTGTATATCAGAGATGAAGTGTTTATAGATATAGACAATGAAATCACTATTGTATATCAGAGATGAAGTGTTTATAGATATAGACAATGAAATCACTATTGTATATCAGAGATGAAGTGTTTATAGATATAGACAATGAAATCACTATTGTATATCAGAGATGTGTTTATAGATATAGACAATTCACTATTGTATATCAGAGATGAAGGTTTAGATATAGAACATGAAATCACTATTGTATATCAGAGATGAAGTGTTTATAGATATAGACAATGAAATCACTATTGTATATCAGAGATGAAGTGTTTATAGATATAGACAATGAAATCACTATTGTATATCAGAGATGAAGTGTTTATAGATATAGACAATGAAATCACTATTGTATATCAGAGATGAAGTGTTTATAGATATAGACAATGAAATCACTATTGTATATCAGAGATGAAGTGTTTATAGATATAGACAATGAAATCACTATTGTATATCAGAGATGAAGTGTTTATAGATATAGACAATAAAATCACTATTGTATATCAGAGATGAAGTGTTTATAGATATAGACAATAAAATCACTATTGTTTATATCAGAGATGAAGTGTTTATAGATATAGACAATAAAATCACTATTGTATATCAGAGATGAAGTGTTTATAGATATAGACAATAAAATCACTATTGTATATCAGAGATGAAGTGTTTATAGATATAGACAATAAAATCACTATTGTATATCAGAGATGAAGTGTTTATAGATATAGACAATAAAATCACTATTGTATATCAGAGATGAAGTGTTTATAGATATAGACAATGAAATCACTATTGTATATCAGAGATGAAGTGTTTATAGATATAGACAATGAAATCACTATTGTATATCAGAGATGAAGTGTTTATAGATATAGACAAATGAAATCACCATTGTATATCAGAGATGAAGTGTTTATAGATATAGACAATGAAATCACTATTGTATATCAGAGATGAAGTGTTTATAGATATAGACAATGAAATCACTATTAATATCAGAGATGAAGTGTTTATAGATATAGACAATGAAATCACTATTGTATATCAGAGATGAAGTGTTTATAGATATAGACAATGAAAATCACTATTGTATATCAGAGATGAAGTGTTTATAGATATAGACAATGAAATCACTATTGTATATCAGAGATGAAGTATTTATAGATATAGACAATGAAATCACTATTGTATATCAGAGATGAAGTGTTTATAGATATAGACAATGAAATCACTATTGTATATCAGAGATGAAGTGTTTATAGATATATAGACAAATGAAATCACTATTGTATATCAGAGATGAAGTGTTTATAGATAGACAATAAAAATCACTATTGTATATCAGAGATGAAGTGTTTATAGATATAGATGAAATCACTATTGTATATCAGAGATGAAGTGTTTATAGATATAGACAATGAAATCACTATTGTATATCAGAGATGAAGTGTTTATAGATATAGACAATGAAATCAAATCATCAGAGATGAAGTGTTTATAGATATATCAGATTGTATATCGAGATGAAGTGTTTATGATATAGACAATAAAATCACTATTGTATATCAGAGATGAAGTGTTTATAGATATAGACAATGAAATCACTATTGTATATCAGAGATGAAGTGTTTATAGATATAGACAATGAAATCACTATTGTATATCAGAGATGAAGTGTTTATAGATATAGACAATGAAATCACTATTGTATATCAGAGATGAAGATATAGTTTATAGATATAGACAATGAAAATCACTATTGTATATCAGAGATGAAGTGTTTTATAGATATAGACAATGAAATCACTATTGTATATCAGAGATGAAGTGTTTATAGATATAGACAAAGAAATCACTATTGTATATCAGACATGAAGTGTTTATAGATATAGACAATGAAATCACTATTGTATATCAGAGATGAAGTGTTTATAGATATAGACAATAAAATCACTATTGTATATCAGAGATGAAGTGTTTATAGATATAGACAATGAAATCACTATTGTATATCAGAGATGAAGTGTTTATAGATATAGACAATGAAATCACTATTGTATATCAGAGATGAAGTGTTTATAGATATAGACAATGAAATCACTATTGTATATCAGAGATGAAGTGTTTATAGATATAGACAATGAAATCACTATTGTATATCAGAGATGAAGTGTTTATAGATATAGACAATGTAAATCAAAATTACTATTGTATATCAGAGATGAAGTATTTATAGATATAGACAATGAAATCACTATTGTATATCAGAGATGAAGTGTTTATAGATATAGACAATGAAATCACTATTGTATATCAGAGATGAAGTGTTTATAGATATAGACAATAAAATCACTATTGTATCAGAGATGAAGGTTTATAGATATAGACAATAAAAATCACTATTGTATATCAGAGATGAAGTGTTTATAGATATAGACAAAAAATCACTATTGTATATATCAGAGATGAAGTGTTTAGATATAGACAATAAAATCAATATTGTATATCAGAGATGAAGGTTTATAGATATAGAATGAAATCACTATTGTATATCAGAGATGAAGTGTTTAGATATAGACAATGAAATCACTATTGTATATCAGAGATGAAGTGTTTATAGATATAGACAATAAAATCACTATTGTATATCAGAGATGAAGTGTTTATAGATATAGACAATAAAATCACTATTGTATATCAGAGATGAAGTGTTTATAGATATAGACAATAAAATCACTATTAGTATATCAGAGATGAAGTGTTATAGATATAGACAATGAAATCACTATTGTATATCAGAGATGAAGTGTTTATAGATATAGACAATGAAATCACTATTGTATATCAGAGATGAAGTGTTTATAGATATAGACAATGAAATCACTATTGTATATCAGAGATGAAGTGTTTATAGATATAGACAATGAAATCACTATTGTATATCAGAGATGAAGAGAATGTTTATTGTAGATATAGACAATGAAATCACTATTGTATATCAGAGATGAAGTGTTTATAGATATAGACAATGAAATCACTATTGTATATCAGAGATGAAGTGTTTATAGATATAGACAATGAAATCACTATTGTATATCAGAGATGAAGTGTTTATAGATATAGACAATGAAATCACTATTGTATATCAGAGATGAAGTGTTTATAGATATAGACAATGAAATCACTATTGTATATCAGAGATGAAGTGTTTATAGATATAGACAATGAAATCACTATTGTATATCAGAGATGAAGTGTTTATAGATATAGACAATGAAATCACTATTGTATATCAGAGATGAAGTGTTTATAGATATAGACAATGAAATCACTATTGTATATCAGAGATGAAGTGTTTATAGATATAGACAATGAAATCACTATTGTATATCAGAGATGAAGTGTTTATAGATATAGACAATGAAATCACTATTGTATATCAGAGATGAAGTGTTTATAGATATAGACACGAAATCAATTGTATATCAGAGATGAAGTGTTTATTGTATAGACAGAAATCACTATTGATATCAGAGATGAAGTGTTTATAGATATAGACAATGAAATCACTATTGTATATCAGAGATGAAGTGTTTATAGATATAGACAATGAAATCACTATTTATATATCAGAGATGAAGTGTTTATAGATATAGACAATGAAATCACTATTGTATATCAGAGATGAAGTGTTTATAGATATAGACAATGAAATCACTATTGTATATCAGAGATGAAGTGTTTATAGATATAGACAATGAAATCACTCATTGTTTATAGATATAGACAATGAAAATCACTATTGTATATCAGAGATGAAGTGTTTATAGATATAGACAATGAAATCACTATTGTATATCAGAGATGAAGTGTTTATAGATATAGACAATGAAATCACTATTGTATATCAGAGATGAAGTGTTTATAGATATAGACAATGAAATCACTATTGTATATCAGAGATGAAGTGTTTATAGATATAGATAGATGAAATCACTATTGTATATCAGAGATGAAGTGTTTATAGATATAGACAATGAAATCACTATTGTATATCAGAGATGAAGTGTTTATAGATATAGACAATGAAATCACTATTGTATATCAGAGATGAAGTGTTTATAGATATGGACAATGAAATCACTATTGTATATCAGAGATGAAGTGTTTATAGATATAGACAATGAAATCACTATTGTATATCAGAGATGAAGTGTTTATAGATATAGACAATGAAATCACTATTGTATATCAGAGATGAAGTGTTTATAGATATAGACAATGAAATCACTATTGTATATCAGAGATGAAGTGTTTATAGATATAGACAATGAAATCACTATTGTATATCAGAGATGAAGTGTTTATAGATATAGACAATGAAATCACTATTGTATATCAGAGATGAAGTGTTTATAGATATAGACAATGAAATCACTATTGTATATCAGAGATGAAGTGTTTATAGATATAGACAATGAAATCACTATTGTATATCAGAGATGAAGTGTTTATAGATATAGAGACAATGAAATCACAATAAATTGTAAGTTATATCAGAGATGAAGTGTTTATAGATATAGACAATGAAATCACTATTGTATATCAGAGATGAAGTGTTTATAGATATAGACAATGAAATCACTATTGTATATCAGAGATGAAGTGTTTATAGATATAGACAAAATCACTATTGTATATCAGAGATGAAGTGTTTATAGATATAGACAATGAATCACTATTGTATATCAGAGATGAAAACAATAAAATCACTATTGTATATCAGAGATGAAGTGTTTATAGATATAGACAATGAAATCACTATTGTATATCAGAGATGAAGTGTTTATAGATATAGACAATGAAATCACTATTGTATATCAGAGATGAAGTGTTTATAGATATAGACAATGAAATCACTATTGTATATCAGAGATGAAGTGTTTATAGATATAGACAATGAAATCACTATTGTATATCAGAGATGAAGTGTTTATAGATATAGACAATGAAATCACTATTGTATATCAGAGATGAAGTGTTTATAGATATAGACAATAAAATCACTATTGTATATCAGAGATGAAGTGTTTATAGATATAGACAATAAAATCACTATTGTATATCAGAGATGAAGTGTTTATAGATATAGACAATGAAATACTATTGTATATCAGAGATGAAGTGTTTATAGATATAGACAATGAAAATCACTATTGTATATCAGAGATGAAGTGTTTATAGATATAGACAATGAAATCACTATTGTATATCAGAGAAGAAGTGTTTATAGATATAGACAATGAAATCACTATTGTATATCAGAGATGAAGTGTTTATAGATATAGACAATGAAATCACTATTGTATATCAGAGATGAAGTGTTTATAGATATAGACAATGAAATCACTATTGTATATCAGAGATGAAGTGTTTATAGATATACAATGAAATCACTATTGTATATCAGAGATGAAGTGTTTATAGATATAGACAATGAAATCACTATTATTCAGAGATATCAGATATATGAAATCACTATTGTATATGAGATTTTATAGATATAGACAATGAAATCACTATTGTATATCAGAGATGAAGTGTTTATAGATATAGACAATGAAATCACTATTGTATATCAGAGATGAAGTGTTTATAGATATAGACAATGAAATCACTATTGTATATCAGAGATGAAGTGTTTATAGATATAGACAATGAAATCACTATTGTATATCAGAGATGAAGTGTTTTTATAGATATAGACAATGAAATCACTATTGTATATCAGAGATGAAGTGTTTATAGATATAGACAATGAAATCACTATTGTATATCAGAGATGAAGTGTTTATAGATATAGACAATGAAATCACTATTGTATATCAGAGATGAAGTGTTTATAGATATAGACAATGAAATCACTATTGTATATCAGAGATGAAGTGTTTATAGATATAGACAATGAAATCACTATTGTATATCAGAGATGAAGTGTTTATAGATATAGACAATGAAAATCACTATTGTATATCAGAGATGAAGTGTTTATAGATATAGACAATGAAATCACTATTGTATATCAGAGATGAAGTGTTTATAGATATAGACAATGAAAATCACTATTGTATATCAGAGATGAAGTGTTTATAGATATAGACAATGAAATCACTATTGTATATCAGAGATGAAGTGTTTATAGATATAGACAATGAAATCACTATTGTATATCAGAGATGAAGTGTTTATAGATATAGACAATGAAATCACTATTGTATATCAGAGATGAAGTGTTTATAGATATAGACAATGAAATCACTATTGTATATCAGAGATGAAGTGTTTATAGATATAGACAATGAAATCACTATTGTATATCAGAGATGAAGTGTTTATAGATATAGACAATGAAATCACTATTGTATATCAGAGATGAAGTGTTTATAGATATAGACAATGAAATCACTATTGTATATCAGAGATGAAGTGTTTATAGATATAGACAATAAAAAATCACTATTGTATATCAGAGATGAAGTGTTTATAGATATAGACAATAAAATCACTATTGTATATAGAGATGAAGGTTTATAGATATAGACAATGAAATCACTATTGTATATCAGAGATGAAGTGTTTAGATATAGACAATGAAAATCACTATTGTATATCAGAGATGAAGTGTTTATAGATATAGACAATAAATCACTATTGTATATCAGAGATGAAGTGTTTATAGATATAGACAAAAAATCACTATTGTATATCAGAGATGAAGTATTTATAGATATAGACAATAAAACTACTATTATCAGAGATGAAGTGTTATAGATATAGACAATGAAATCACTATTGTATATCAGAGATGAAGTGTTTATAGATATAGACAATGAAATCACTATTGTATATCAGAGATGAAGTGTTTATAGATATAGACAATGAAATCACTATTGTATATCAGAGATGAAGTGTTTATAGATATAGACAATGAAATCACTATTGTATATCAGAGATGAAGTGTTTATGATATAGACAATGAAATTTATCAGATATGAAGTAGTTTATAGATATAGACAATGAAATCACTATTGTATATCAGAGATGAAGTGTTTATAGATATAGACAATGAAATCACTATTGTATATCAGAGATGAAGTGTTTATAGATATAGACAATGAAATCACTATTGTATATCAGAGATGAAGTGTTTATAGATATAGACAATGAAATCACTATTGTATATCAGAGATGAAGTGTTTATAGATATAGACAATGAAATCACTATTGTATATCAGAGATGAAGTGTTTATAGATATAGACAATGAAATCACTATTGTATATCAGAGATGAAGTGTTTATAGATATAGAAAACTATGAAATCACTATTGTATATCAGAGATGAAATGTTTATCAGATATGTTTAGATATAGACAATGAAATCACTATTGTATATCAGAGATGAAGTGTTTATAGATATAGACAATGAAATCACTATTGTATATCAGAGATGAAGTGTTTATAGATATAGACAATGAAATCACTATTGTATATCAGAGATGAAGTGTTTATAGATATAGACAATGAAATCACTATTGTATATCAGAGATGAAGTGTTTATAGATATAGACAATCAGAGATGAAGTGTTTATAGATATAGACAATGAAATCACTATTGTATATCAGAGATGAAGTGTTTATAGATATAGACAATGAAATCACTATTGTATATCAGAGATGAAGTGTTTATAGATATAGACAATGAAATCACTATTGTATATCAGAGATGAAGTGTTTATAGATATAGACAATGAAATCACTATTGTATATCAGAGATGAAGTGTTTATAGATATAGACAATGAAATCACTATTGTATATCAGAGATGAAGTGTTTATAGATATAGACAATGAAATCACTATTGTATATCAGAGATGAAGTGTTTATAGATATAGACAATGAAATCACTATTGTATATCAGAGATGAAGTGTTTATAGATATAGACAATGAAATCACTTGTATATCAGAGATGAAGTATAGATATAGACAATATAGACACTATTGTATATCAGAGATGAAGTGTTTATAGATATAGACAATGAAATCACTATTGTTTATAGAGATGAAGTGTTTATAGATATAGAAATGAAATCACTATTGTATATCAGAGATGAAGTGTTTATAGATATAGACAATGAAATTATTGTATATCAGAGATGAAGTGTTTATAGATATAGACAATGAAATCACTATTGTATATCAGAGATGAAGTGTTTATAGATATAGACAATGAAATCACTATTGTATATCAAGAGATGAAGTGTTTATAGATATAGATATAACAATGAAATCACTATTGTATATCAGAGATGAAGTGTTTATAGATATAGACAATGAAATCACTATTGTATATCAGAGATGAAGTGTTTATAGATATAGACAATGAAATCACTATTGTATATCAGAGATGAAGTGTTTATAGATATAGACAATGAAATCACTATTGTATATCAGAGATGAAGTGTTTATAGATATAGACAATGAAATCACTATTGTATATCAGAGATGAAGTGTTTATAGATATAGACAATGAAATCACTATTGTATATCAGAGATGAAGTGTTTATAGATATAGACAATGAAATCACTATTGTATATCAGAGATGAAGTGTTTATAGATATAGACAATGAAATCACTATTGTATATCAGAGATGAAGTGTTTATAGATATAGACAATGAAATCACTATTGTATATCAGAGATGAAGTGTTTATAGATATAGACAATGAAATCACTATTGTATATCAGAGATGAAGTGTTTATAGATATAGACAATGAAATCACTATTGTATATCAGAGATGAAGTGTTTATAGATATAGACAATATCACTATTGTATATCAGAGATGAAGTGTTTATAGATATAGACAATGAAATTATATCATTGTTTATAGATATAGACAATGGGAAAGTGTGTATATCAAGTATATCACTATTGTATATCAGAGATGAAGTGTTTATAGATATAGACAATGAAATCACTATTGTATATCAGAGATGAAGTGTTTATAGATATAGACAATGAAATCACTATTGTATATCAGAGATGAAGTGTTTATAGATATAGACAATGAAATCACTATTGTATATCAGAGATGAAGTGTTTATATATAGACAATGAAATCACTATTAATCAGAGATGAAGGTTTATAGATATAGACAATGAAATCACTATTGTATATCAGAGATGAAGTGTTTATAGATATAGACAATGAAATCACTATTGTATATCAGAGATGAAGTGTTTATAGATATAGACAATGAAATTATTGTATATCAGAGATGAAGTGTTTATAGATATAGACAAAATCACTATTGTATATCAGATGAAGTGTTTATAGATATACAATGAAATCACTATTGTATATCAGATGAAGTATGTTTATAGATATAGACAATCACTATTGTATATCAGAGATGAAGTGTTTATAGATATAGACAATGAAATCACTATTGTATATCAGAGATGAAGTGTTTATAGATATAGACAATGAAATCACTATTGTATATCAGAGATGAAGTGTTTATAGATTTATAGATATAGACAAGATGAAATAGATATAGACAATGAAATCACTATTGTATATCAGAGATGAAGTGTTTATAGATATAGACAATGAAATCACTATTGTATATCAGAGATGAAGTGTTTATAGATATAGACAATGAAATCACTATTGTATATCAGAGATGAAGTGTTTATAGATATAGACAATGAAATCACTATTGTATATCAGAGATGAAGTGTTTATAGATATAGACAATGAAATCACTATGTTGAGATATCAGAGATGAAGTGTTTATAGATATAGACAATGAAATCACTATTGTATATCAGAGATGAAGTGTTTATAGATATAGACAATGAAATCACTATTGTATATCAGAGATGAAGTGTTTATAGATATAGACAATGAAATCACTATTGTATATCAGAGATGAAGTGTTTATAGATATAGACAATGAAATCACTATTGTATATCAGAGAGATAGATATAGACACGAAATCACTATTGTTTCATAAGTGATAGATATAGACAATGAAATCACTATTGTATATCAGAGATGAAGTGTTTATAGATATAGACAATGAAATCACTATTGTATATCAGAGATGAAGTGTTTATAGATATAGACAATGAAATCACTATTGTATATCAGAGATGAAGATATAGACAATTTATAGATATAGAATGAAATCACTATTGTATATCAGAGATGAAGTGTTTATAGATATAGACAATGAAATCACTATTGTATATCAGAGATGAAGTGTTTATAGATATAGACAAAATGTATATCAGGAGATGAAGTGTTTATAGATATAGACAATGAAATCACTATTGTATATCAGAGATGAAGTGTTTATAGATATAGACAATGAAATCACTATTGTATATCAGAGATGAAGTGTTTATAGATATAGACAATGAAATCACTATTGTATATCAGAGATGAAGTGTTTATAGATATAGACAATGAAATCACTATTGTATATCAGAGATGAAGTGTTTATAGATATAGACAATGAAATCACTATTGTATATCAGAGATGAAGTGTTTATAGATATAGACAATGAAATCACTATTGTATATCAGAGATGAAGTGTTTATAGATATGAACAATGTCACTATTGTATATCAGAGATAGATAGATATAGACAATGAAATCACTATTGTATATCAGAGATGAAGTGTTTATAGATATAGATATAATGAAATCACTATTGTATATCAGAGATGAAGTGTTTATAGATATAGACAATGAAATCACTATTGTATATCAGAGATGAAGTGTTTATAGATATAGACAATGAAATCACTATTGTATATCAGAGATGAAGTGTTTATAGATATAGACAATGAAATCACTATTGTATATCAGAGATGAAGTGTTTATAGATATAGACAATTGAAATCACTTTTGTATATCAATGAGTGATATATCAGAGATATAGACAATGAAATCACTATTGTATATCAGAGATGAAGTGTTTATAGATATAGACAATGAAATCACTATTGTATATCAGAGATGAAGTGTTTATAGATATAGACAATGAAAACTATTGTATATCACAATGAAATCACTATTGTATATCAGAGATGAAGTGTTTATAGATATAGACAATGAAATCACAATATTATTGTATATCAGAGATGAAGTGTTTATAGATATAGACAATGAAATCACTATTGTATATCAGAGATGAAGTGTTTATAGATATAGACAATGAAATCACTATTGTATATCAGAGATGAAGTGTTTATAGATATAGACAATGAAATCACTATTGTATATCAGAGATGAAGTGTTTATAGATATAGACAATGAAATCACTATTGTATATCAGAGATGAAGTGTTTATAGATATAGACAATGAAATCACTATTGTATATCAGAGATGAAGTGTTTATAGATATAGACAATGAAATCACTATTGTATATCAGAGATGAAGTGTTTATAGATATAGACAATGAAATCACTATTGTATATCAGAGATGAAGTGTTTATAGATATAGACAATGAAATCACTATTGTATATCAGAGATGAAGTGTTTATAGATATAGACAATGAAATCACTATTGTATATCAGAGATGAAGTGTTTATAGATATAGACAATGAAATCACTATTGTATATCAGAGATGAAGTGTTTATAGATATAGACAATGAAATCACTATTGTATATCAGAGATGAAGTGTTTATAGATATAGACAATGAAATCACTATTGTATATCAGAGATGAAGTGTTTATAGATATAGACAATGAAATCACTATTGTATATCAGAGATGAAGTGTTTATAGATATAGACAATGAAATCACTATTGTATATCAGAGATGTTTATAATATAGACAATGAAATCACTATTGTTTATGAGATATATAGACAATGAAATCACTATTGTATATCAGAGATGAAGTGTTTATAGATATAGACAATGAAATCACTATTGTATATCAGAGATGAAGTGTTTATAGATATAGACAATGAAATCACTATTGTATATCAGAGATGAAGTGTTTATAGATATAGACAATGAAATCACTATTGTATATCAGAGATGAAGTGTTTATAGATATAGACAATGAAATCACTATTGTATATCAGAGATGAAGTGTTTATAGATATAGACAATAAAATCACTATTGTATATCAGAGATGAGTAGATATAGACAATTGAAACTACCATTAGTACTGAGATGAAGGTTTAGTGATATAGACAATGAAATCACTTATTAGTATCAGAGATGAAGGTTTATAGATACAGACAATGAAATCACTATTGTATATCAGAGATGAAGTGTTTATAGATATAGACAATGAAATCACTATTGTATATCAGAGATGAAGTGTTTATAGATATATCAATGAAATGAATTGTATATCAGAGATGAAGTGTTTAGATATAGACAATGAAATCACTATTTGTATATCAGAGATGAAGTATGTTTATAGATATAGACAATGAAATCACTATTGTATATCAGAGATGAAGTGTTTATAGATATAGACAATGAAATCACTATTGTATATCAGAGATGAAGTGTTTATAGATACTAGACAATGAAATCCACTATTGTATATCAGAGATGAAGTGTTTATAGATATAGACAATGAAATCACTATTGTATATCAGAGATGAAGGGGTTTATAGATATAGACAATGAAATCACTATTGTATATCAGAGATGAAGTGTTTATAGATATAGACAATGAAATCACTATTGTATATCAGAGATGAAGTGTTTATAGATATAGACAATGAAATCACTATTGTATATCAGAGATAAAGTGTTTATAGATATAGACAATGAAATCACTATTGTATATCAGAGATGAAGTGTTTATAGATATAGACAATGAAATCACTATTGTATATCAGAGATGAAGTGTTTATAGATATAGACAATGAAATCACTATTGTATATCAGAGAGATGAAGTGTTTATAGATATAGACAATGAAATCACTATATCAGAGATGAAGTGTTTATATAGACAAATGAAATCAGAGATGAGATGAAGTGTTTATAGATATAGACAATGAAATCACTATTGTATATCAGAGATGAAGTGTTTATAGATATAGACAATGAAATCACTATTGTATATCAGAGATGAAGTGTTTTATAGATATAGACAATGAAATCACCTATTGTATATCAGAGATGAAGTGTTTATAGATATAGACAATGAAATCACTATTGTATATCAGAGATGAAGTGTTTATAGATATAGACAATGAAATCACTATTGTATATCAGAGATGAAGTGTTTATAGATATAGACAATGAAATCACTATTGTATATCAGAGAGATGAAGTGTTTATAGATATAGACAATGAAATCACTATTGTATATCAGAGATGAAGTGTTTATAGATATAGACAATGAAATCACTATTGTATATCAGAGATGAAGTGTTTATAGATATAGACAAATGAAATCACTATTGTATATCAGAGATGAAGTGTTTATAGATATAGACAATGAAATCACTATTGTATATCAGATGAAGTGAGACAATGAAATCACCATCAGAAGAATGAAAATTATATATAGACAATGAAATCACTATTGTATATCAGAGATGAAGTGTTTATAGATATAGACAATGAAATCACTATTGTATATCAGAGATGAAGTGTTTATAGATATAGACAATGAAATCACTATTGTATATCAGAGATGAAGTGTTTATAGATATATGAAAATGAAATCACTATTGTATATCAAATGAGATGAAGTGTTTAGATATAGACAATGAAATCACTATTGTATATCAGAGATGAAGTGTTTATAGATATAGACAATGAAATCACTATTGTATATCAGAGATGAAGTGTTTATAGATATAGACAATGAAATCACTATTGTATATCAGAGATGAAGTGTTTATAGATATAGACAATGAAATCACTATTGTATATCAGAGATGAAGTGTTTATAGATATAGACAATGAAATCACTATTGTATATCAGAGATGAAGTGTTTATAGATATAGACAATGAAATCACTATTGTATATCAGAGATGAAGTGTTTATAGATATAGACAATGAAATCACTATTGTATATCAGAGATGAAGTGTTTATAGATATAGACTATTGTATGAGATGATCAATGAAATCACTATTGTATATCAGAGATGAAGTGTTTATAGATATAGACAATGAAATCACTATTGTATATCAGAGATGAAGTGTTTATAGATATAGACAATGAAATCACTATTGTATATCAGAGATGAAGTGTTTATAGATATAGACAATGAAATCACTATTGTATATCAGAGATGAAGTGTTTATAGATATAGACAATGAAATCACTATTGTATATCAGAGATGAAGTGTTTATAGATATAGACAATGAAATCACTATTGTATATCAGAGATGAAGTGTTTATAGATATAGACAATGAAATTGTATATCAGAGATGAAGTGTTTATAGATATAGACAATGAAATCACTATTGTATATCAGAGATGAAGTGTTTATAGATATAGACAATGAAATCACTATTGTATATCAGAGATGAAGTGTTTATAGATATAGACAATGAAATCACTATTGTATATCAGAGATGAAGTGTTTATAGATATAGACAATGAAATCACTATTGTATATCAGAGATGAAGTGTTTATAGATATAGACAATGAAATCACTATTGTATATCAGAGATGAAGTGTTTATAGATATAGACAATGAAATCACTATTGTATATCAGAGATGAAGTGTTTATAGATATAGACAATGAAATCACTATTGTATATCAGAGATGAAGTGTTTATAGATATAGACAATGAAATCACTATTGTATATCAGAGATGAAGTGTTTATAGATATAGACAATGAAATCACTATTGTATATCAGAGATGAAGTGTTTATAGATATAGACAATGAAATCACTATTGTATATCAGAGATGAAGTGTTTTTATAGATATAGACAATGAAATCACTATTGTATATCAGAGATGAAGTGTTTATAGATATAGACAATGAAATCACTATTGTATATCAGAGATGAAGTGTTTTATAGATATAGAAATGAAATCACTATTGTATATCAGAGATGAAGTGTTTATAGATATAGAAATGAAATCACTATTGTATATCAGAGATGAAGTGTTTATAGATATAGACAATGAAATGATATCAGTGAAGTTTTATAGATATAGACAATGAAATCACTATTGTATATCAGAGATGAAGTGTTTATAGATATAGACAATGAAATCACTATTGTATATCAGAGATGAAGTGTTTATAGATATAGACAATGAAATCACTATTGTATATCAGAGATGAAGTGTTTATAGATATAGACAATGAAATCACTATTGTATATCAGAGATGAAGTGTTTATAGATATAGACAATGAAATCACTATCAGAGATGAAGTGTTTATAGATATAGACAATGAAATATACTAATCACTATTGTATATCAGAGATGAAGTGTTTATAGATATAGACAATGAAATCACTATTGTATATCAGAGATGAAGTGTTTATAGATATAGACAATGAAATCACTATTGTATATCAGAGATGAAGTGTTTATAGATATAGACAATAAATAGTATATCAATGAAATAGATATAGACAATGAAATCACTTTGTATATCAGAGATGAAGTGTTTATAGATATAGACAATGAAATCACTATTGTATATCAGAGATGAAGTGTTTATAGATATAGACAATGAAATCACTATTGTATATCAGAGATGAAGTATCACTATTGTATATCAGAGATGAAGTGTTTATAGATATAGACAATGAAATCACTATTGTATATCAGAGATGAAGTGTTTATAGATATAGACAATGAAATCACTATTGTATATCGAGAGATGAAGTGTTTATAGATATAGACAATAAATCACTATTGTATATCAGAGATGAAGTGTTTAGATATGACAAAAATCACTATTGTATATCAGAGATGAAGTGTTTATAGATATAGACAATAAAATCACTATTGTATATCAGAGATGAAGTGTTTATAGATAAAATAGTATATCAGAGATGAAATAGATATAGACAATAAAATCACTATTGTATATCAGAGATGAAGTGTTTATAGATATAGACAATGAAAATCACTATTGTATATCAGAGAGATGAAGTGTTATAGATATAGACAATGAAATCACTATTGTATATCGAGATGAAGGTGTTTATAGATATAGACAATGAAATCACTATTGTATATCAGAGATGAAGTGTTTATAGATATAGACAATGAAATCACTATTGTATATCAGAGATGAAGTGTTTATAGATATAGACAATGAAATCACTATTGTATATCAGAGATGAAGTGTTTATAGATATAGACAATGAAATCACTATTGTATATCAGAGATGAAGTGTTTATAGATATAGACAATGAAATCACTATTGTATATCAGAGATGAAGTGTTTATAGATATAGACAATGAAATCACTATTGTATATCAGATGATATAGATATAGACAATGAAATCACTATTGTATATCAGAGATGAAGTGTTTATAGATATAGACAATGAAATCACTATCAGAGATGAAGTGTTTATAGATCAGAAATCACCATTGTATGAGATGTTTATAGATATAGACAATGAAATCACTATTGTATATCATGAAGTGTTTATAGATATAGACAATGAAATCACTATTGTATATCAGAGATGAAGTGTTTATAGATATAGACAATGAAATCACTATTGTATATCAGAGATGAAGTGTTTATAGATATAGACAATGAAATCACTATTGTATATCAGAGATGAAGTGTTTATAGATATAGACAATGAAATCACTATTGTATATCAGAGATGAAGTGTTTATAGATATAGACAATAAGTCACTATTGTATATCAGAGATGAGATATAGACAATGAAATCACTATTGTATATCAGAGATGAAGTGTTTATAGATATAGACAATTTATTGTATATCAGAGATGAAGTGTTTTATAGATATAGACAATGAAATCACTATTGTATATCAGAGATGAAGTGTTTATAGATATAGACAATGAAATCACTATTGTATATCAGAGATGAAGTGTTTATAGATAAATAGACAGAGATGAAATCACTATTGTATATCAGAGATGAAGTGTTTATAGATATAGACAATGAAATCACTATTGTATATCAGAGATGAAGTGTTTATAGATATAGACAATGAAATCACTATTGTATATCAGAGATGAAGTGTTTATAGATATAGACAATGAAATCACTATTGTATATCAGAGATGAAGTGTTTATAGATATAGACAATGAAATCACTATTGTATATCAGAGATGAAGTGTTTATAGATATAGACAATGAAATCACTATTGTATATCAGAGATGAAGTGTTTATAGATATAGACAATGAAATCACTATTGTATATCAGAGATGAAGTGTTTATAGATATAGACAATGAAATCACTATTGTATATCAGAGATGAAGTGTTTATAGATATAGACAATGAAATCACTATTGTATATCAGAGATGAAGTGTTTATAGATATAGACAATGAAATCACTATTGTATATCAGAGATGAAGTGTTTATAGATATAGACAATGAAATCACTATTGTATATCAGAGATGAAGTGTTTATAGATATAGACAATGAAATCACTATTGTATATCAGAGATGAAGTGTTTATAGATATAGACAATGAAATCACTATTGTATATCAGAGATGAAGTGTTTATAGATATAGACAATGAAATCACTATTGTATATCAGAGATGAAGTGTTTATAGATATAGACAATGAAATCACTATTGTATATCAGAGATGAAGTGTTTATAGATATAGACAATGAAATCACTATTGTATATCAGAGATGAAGTGTTTATAGATATAGACAATGAAATCACTATTGTATATCAGAGATGAAGTGTGAATATAGACAATGAAATTTATTGTAGATGAAGTGTTTATAGATATAGACAATGAAATCACTATTGTATATCAGAGATGAAGTGTTTATAGATATAGACAATGAAATCACTATTGTATATCAGAGATGAAGTGTTTATAGATATAGACAATGAAATCACTATTGTATATCAGAGATGAAGTGTTTATAGATATAGACAATGAAATCACTATTGTATATCAGAGATGAAGTGAAATTTATAGAGATATAGATATAGACAATGAAATCACTATTGTATATCAGAGATGAAGTGTTTATAGATATAGACAATGAAATCACTATTGTATATCAGAGATGAAGTGTTTATAGATATAGACAATGAAATCACTAAATCAGATATTGTATATAGACAATGAAATGACTATTGTATAGAGATAAGTGTTTATAGATATAGACAATGAAATCACTATTGTATATCAGAGATGAAGTGTTTATAGATATAGACAATGAAATCACTATTGTATATCAGAGATGAAGTGTTTATAGATATAGACAATGAAATCACTATTGTATATCAGAGATGAAGTGTTTATAGATATAGACAATGAAATCACTATTGTATATCAGAGATGAAGTGTTTATAGATATAGACAATGAAATCACTATTGTATATCAGAGATGAAGTGTTTATAGATATAGACAATGAAATCACTATTGTATATCAGAGATGAAGTGTTTATAGATATAGACAATGAAATCACTATTGTATATCAGAGATGAAGTGTTTATAGATATAGACAATGAAATCACTATTGTATATCAGAGATGAAGTGTTTATAGATATAGACAATGAAATCACTATTGTATATCAGAGATGAAGTGTTTATAGATATAGACAATGAAATCACTATTGTATATCAGAGATGAAGTGTTTATAGATATAGACAATGAAATCACTATTGTATATCAGAGATGAAGTGTTTATAGATATAGACAATGAAATCACTATTGTATATCAGAGATGAAGTGTTTATAGATATAGACAATGAAATCACTATTGTATATCAGAGATGAAGTGTTTATAGATATAGACAATGAAATCACTATTGTATATCAGAGATGAAGTGTTTATAGATATAGACAATGAAATCACTATTGTATATCAGAGATGAAGTGTTTATAGATATAGACAATGAAATCACTATTGTATATCAGAGATGAAGTGTTTATAGATATAGACAATGAAATCACTATTGTATATCAGAGATGAAGATAGATATAGACAATGAAATCACTATTGTGAAGTGACAATGAATATATAATGAAATGTATATCAGATATAGAAATCACTATTGTATATCAGAGATGAAGTGTTTATAGATATAGACAATGAAATCACTATTGTATATCAGAGATGAAGTGTTTATAGATATAGACAATGAAATCACTATTGTATATCAGAGATGAAGTGTTTATAGATATAGACAATGAAATCACTATTGTATATCAGAGATGAAGTGTTTATAGATATAGACAATGAAATCACTATTGTATATCAGAGATGAAGTTTTTATAGATATAGACAATGAAATCACTATTGTATATCAGAGATGAAGTGTTTATAGATATAGACAATGAAATCACTATTGTATATCAGAGATGAAGATATTTATAGATATGAGACAATGAAATCACTATTGTATATCAGAGATGAAGTGTTTATAGATATAGACAATGAAATCACTATTGTATATCAGAGATGAAGTGTTTATAGATATAGACAATGAAATCACTATTGTATATCAGAGATGAAGTGTTTATAGATATAGACAATGAAATCACTATTGTATATCAGAGATGAAGTGTTTATAGATATAGACAATGAAATCACTATTGTATATCAGAGATGAAGTGTTTATAGATATAGACAATGAAATCACTATTGTATATCAGAGATGAAGTGTTTATAGATATAGACAATGAAATCACTATTGTATATCAGAGATGAAGTGTTTATAGACAAATGAAATCACTATTGTATATCAGAGATGAAGTGTTTGAGATATAGACAATGAAATCACTATTGTATATCAGAGATGAAGTGTTTATAGATATAGACAATGAAATCACTATTGTATATCAGAGATGAAGTGTTTATAGATATAGACAATGAAATCACTATTGTATATCAGAGATGAAGTGTTTATAGATATAGACAATAAATCACTATTGTGGTTATCAGAGATGAAGTGTTTATAGATATAGACAATGAAATCCTTACGTATATCAGAGATGAAGTTTTATAGATATAGACAATGAAATCACTATTGTATATCAGAGGATGAAGTGTTTATAGATATAGACAAATGAAATCACTATTGTATATCAGAGATGAAGTGTTTATAGATATAGACAATAAAATCACTATTATTATATCAGATGAAGTGTTTATAGATATAGACAATAAAATCACTATTGTATATCAGGAGATGATGTTTATAGATATGACAATGAAATCACTATTGTATATCAGAGATGAAGTGTTTATAGATATAGACAATGAAATCAATATTGTATATCAGAGATGAAGTGTTATAGATATGAACAATGAAATCACTATTGTATATCAGAGATGAAGTGTTTATAGATATAGACAATGAAATCACTATTGTATATCAGAGATGAAGTGTTTATAGATATAGACAATGAAATCACTATTGTATATCAGAGATGAAGTGTTTATAGATATAGACAATAGAAATCACTATTGTATATCAGAGATGAAGTGTTTATAGATATAGACAATGAAATCACTATTGTATATCAGAGATGAAGTGTTTATAGATATAGACAATAAATCAGTATATCAGAGATGAAGTGTTTATAGATATAGACAATGAAATCACTATTGTATATCAGAGATGAAGTGTTTATAGATATAGACAATGAAATCACTATTGTATATCAGAGATGAAGTGTTTATAGATATAGACAATAGAAATCACTATTGTATATCAGAGATGAAGTGTTTATAGATATAGACAATGAAATCACTATTGTATATCAGAGATGAAGTGTTTATAGATATGACAATGAAATCACTATTGTATATCAGAGATGAAGTGTTTATAGATATAGACAATGAAATCACTATTGTATATCAGAGAAGTGTTTATAGATATAGACAATGAAATACTATTGTATATCAGAGATGAAGTGTTTATAGATATAGACAATGAAATCACTATTGTATATCAGAGATGAAGTGTTTATAGATATATAAATCACTATTGACAAGATGAAATCAGACAATGAAATCACTATTGTATATCAGAGATGAAGTGTTTATAGATATAGACAATGAAATCACTATTGTATATCAGAGATGAAGTGTTTATAGATATAGACAATGAAATCACTATTGTATATCAGAGATGAAGTGTTTATAGATATAGACAATGAAATCACTATTGTATATCAGAGATGAAGTGTTTATAGATATAGACAATGAAATCACTATTGTATATCAGAGATGAAGGTTTATAGATATATAGACAATGAAATCACTATTGTATATCAGAGATGAAGTGTTTATAGATAGACAATGAAATCACTATTGTATATCAGAGATGAAGTGTTTATAGATATAGACAATGAAATCACTATTGTATATCAGAGATGAAGTGTTTATAGATATAGACAATGAAATCACTATTGTATATCAGAGATGAAGTGTTTATAGATATAGACAATGAAATCACTATTGTATATCAGAGATGAAGTGTTTATAGATATAGACAATGAAATCATCTGAGAAGTGTATATATAGAGATGAAGTGTTTATAGATATAGACAAATGAAATCACTATTGTATATCAGAGATGAAGTGTTTATAGATATAGACAATGAAATCACTATTGTATATCAGAGATGAAGTGTTTATAGATATAGACAATGAAATCACTATTGTATATCAGAGATGAAGTGTTTATAGATATAGACAATGAAATCACTATATTGTATATCAGAGATGAAGTGTTTATAGATATAGACAATGAAATCACTATTGTATATCAGAGATAGATATAGAATTGCATATCAGTGTTTTTATAGATATAGACAATGAAATCACTATTGTATATCAGAGATGAAGTGTTTATAGATATAGACAATGAAATCACTATTGTATATCAGAGATGAAGTGTTTATAGATATAGACAATGAAATCACTATTGTATATCAGAGATGAAGTGTTTATAGATATAGACAATGAAATCACTATTGTATATCAGAGATGAAGTGTTTATAGATATAGACAATGAAATCACTATTGTATATCAGAGATGAAGTGTTTATAGATATAGACAATGAAATCACTATTGTATATCAGAGATGAAGTGTTTATAGATATAGACAATGAAATCACTATTGTATATCAGAGATGAAGTGTTTATAGATATAGACAATGAAATCACTATTGTATATCAGAGATGAAGTGTTTATAGATATAGACAATGAAATCACTATTGTATATCAGAGATGAAGTGTTTATAGATATAGACAATGAAATCACTATTGTATATCAGAGATGAAGTGTTTATAGATATAGACAATGAAATCACTATTGTATATCAGAGATGAAGTGTTTATAGATATAGACAATGAAATCACTATTGTATATCAGAGATGAAGTGTTTATAGATATAGACAATGAAATCACTATTGTATATCAGAGATGAAGTTTTTATAGATATAGACAATGAAATCACTATTGTATATCAGAGATGAAGTGTTTATAGATATAGACAATGAAATCACTATTGTATATCAGAGATGAAGTGTTTATAGATATAGACAATGAAATCACTATTGTATATCAGAGATGAAGTGTTTATAGATATAGACAATGAAATCACTATTGTATATCAGAGATGAAGTGTTTATAGATATAGACAATGAAATCACTATTGTATATCAGAGATGAAGTGTTTATAGATATAGACAATGAAATCACTATTGTATATCAGAGATGAAGTGTTTATAGATATAGACAATGAAATCACTATTGTATATCAGAGATGAAGTGTTTATAGATATAGACAATGAAATCACTACAGAGATGAAGTGTTTATAGATATAGACAATCAGAGAGATGAAGTGTTTATAGATATAGACAATGAAATCACTATTGTATATCAGAGATGAAGTGTTTATAGATAGAGACAATGAAATCACTATTGTATATCAGAGATGAAGTGTTTATAGATATAGACAATGAAATCACTATTGTATATCAGAGATGAAGTGTTTATAGATATAGACAATGAAATCACTATTGTATATCAGAGATGAAGTGTTTATAGATATAGACAATGAAATCACTATTGTATATCAGAGATGAAGTGTTTATAGATATAGACAATGAAATCACTATTGTATATCAGAGATGAAGTGTTTATAGATATAGACAATGAAATCACTATTGTATATCAGAGATGAAGTGTTTATAGATATAGACAATGAAATCACTATTGTATATCAGAGATGAAGTGTTTATAGATTAGACAATGAAATCACTATTGTATATCAGAGATGAAGTGTTTATAGATATAGACAATGAAATCACATTGTATATCAGAGATGAAGTGTTTATATCAGAGATAGACAATGAAAATCACTATTGTATATCAGAGATGAAGTGTTTATAGATATAGACAATGAAATCACTATTGTAATCAGAGATGAAGTGTTTATAGATATATCAGAGATGAATGAAGTGTTTATAGATATAGACAATGAAATCACTATTGTATATCAGAGATGAAGTGTTTATAGATATAGACAATGAAGTGTTTATAGATATAGACAATGAAATACTATTGTATATCAGAGATGAAGTGTTTATAGATATAGACAATGAAATCACTATTGTATATCAGAGATTTATAGATATAGTGTTTCAGAGATGAAGATTTATAGATATATGAAATCACTATTGTATATCAGAGATGAAGTGTTTATAGATATAGACAATGAAATCACTATTGTATATCAGAGATGAAGTGTTTATAGATATAGACAATGAAATCACTATTGTATATCAGAGATGAAGTGTTTATAGATATAGACAATGAAATCACTATTGTATATCAGAGATGAAGTGTTTATAGATATAGACAATGAAATCACTATTGTATATCAGAGATGAAGTGTTTATAGATATAGACAATAAATCACTATTGTATCAGAGATGAAGTGTTTATAGATATAACAATGAAATCACTATTGTATATCAGAGATGAAGTTTATAGATATAGATCACTATTGTATATCAGAGATGAAATCATAGATATAGACAATGAAATCACTATTGTATATCAGAGATGAAGTGTTTATAGATATAGACAATGAAATCACTATTGTATATCAGAGATGAAGTGTTTATAGATAGACAATGAAATCACTATTGTATATCAGAGATGAAGTGTTTATAGATATAGACAATGAAATCACTATTGTATATCAGAGATGAAGTGTTTATAGATATAGACAATGAAATCACTATTGTATATCAGAGATGAAGTGTTTATAGATATAGACAATGAAATCACTATTGTATATCAGAGATGAAGTGTTTATAGATATAGACAATGAAATCACTATTGTATATCAGAGATGAAGTGTTTATAGATATAGACAATGAAATCACTATTGTATATCAGAGATGAAGTGTTTATAGATATAGACAATGAAATCAGAGATGAAGTGTTTTAGATTGTATATCAGAGATGAAGTGATATAGACAATGAAATCACTATTGTATATCAGAGATGAAGATAGATATAGAAAATCACTATTGTATATCAGAGATGAAGTGTTTATAGATATAGACAATGAAATCACTATTGTATATCAGAGATGAAGTGTTTATTCACTATTGTATATCAGAGATGAAGTGTTTATAGATATAGACAATGAAATCACTATTGTATATCAGAGATGAAGTGTTTATAGATATAGACAATGAAATCACTATTGTATATCAGAGATGAAGTGTTTATAGATATAGACAATGAAATCACTATTGTATATCAGAGATGAAGTGTTTATAGATATAGACAATGAAATCACTATTGTATATCAGAGATGAAGTGTTTATTATAGACAATAAATCAGTATATCAAGATGAAGTGTTTATAGATATAGACAATGAAATCACTATTGTATATCAGAGATGAAGTGTTTATAGATATAGACAATGAAATCACTATTGTATATCAGAGATGAAGTGTTTATAGATATAGACAATGAAATCACTATTGTATATCAGAGATGAAGTGTTTATAGATATAGACAATGAAATACTATTGTATATCAGAGATGAAATGTTTATTGATATAGACAATGAAATCACTATTGTATATCAGAGATGAAGTGTTTATAGATATAGACAATGAAATCACTATTGTATATCAGAGATGAAGTGTTTATAGATATAGACAATGAAATCACTATTGTATATCAGAGATGAAGTGTTTATAGATATAGACAATGAAATCACTATTGTATATCAGAGATGAAGTGTTTTAGATATAGACAATGAAATCACTATTGTATATCAGAGATGAAGTGTTTATAGATATAGACAATGAAATCACTATTGTATATCAGAGATGAAGTGTTTATAGATATAGACAATGAAATCACTATTGTATATCAGAGATGAAGTGTTTATAGATAGACAATGAAATCACTATTGTATATCAGAGATGAAGTGTTTATAGATATAGACAATGAAATCACTATTGTATATCAGAGATGAAGTGTTTATAGATATAGACAATGAAATCACTATTGTATATCAGAGATGAAGTGTTTATAGATATAGACAATGAAATCACTATTGTATATCAGAGATGAAGTGTTTATAGATATAGACAATGAAATCTATTGTATATCAGAGATATATCAGAGATTTTATAGATATAGACAATGAAATCACTATTGTATATCAGAGATGAAGTTTTATAGATATAGACAATGAAATCACTATTGTATATCAGAGATGAAGTGTTTATAGATATAGACAATGAAATCACTATTGTATATCAGAGATGAAGTGTTTATAGATATAGACAATGAAATCACTATTGTATATCAGAGATGAAGTGTTTATAGATATAGACAATGAAATCACTATTGTATATCAGAGATGAAGTGTTTATAGATATAGACAATGAAATCACTATTGTATATCAGAGATGAAGTGTTTATAGATATAGACAATGAAATCACTATTGTATATCAGAGATGAAGTGTTTATAGATATAGACAATGAAATCACTATTGTATATCAGAGATGAAGTGTTTATAGATATAGACAATGAAATCACTATTGTATATCAGAGATGAAGTGTTTATAGATATAGACAATGAAATCACTATTGTATATCAGAGATGAAGTGTTTATAGATATAGACAATGAAATCACTATTGTATATCAGAGATGAAGTGTTTATAGATATAGACAATGAAATCACTATTGTATATCAGAGATGAAGTGTTTATAGATATAGACAATGAAATCACTATTGTATATCAGAGATGAAGTGTTTATAGATATAGACAATGAAATCACTATTGTATATCAGAGATGAAGTTATAGATATAGACAATGAAATCACTATTGTATATCAGAGATGAAGTGTTTATAGATATAGACAATGAAATCACTATTGTATATCAGAGATGAAGTGTTTATAGATATAGACAAAAATCACTATTGTATATCAGAGATGAAGTGTTTATAGATATAGACAATGAAATCACTATTGTATATCAGAGATGAAGTGTTTATAGATATAGACAATGAAATCACTATTGTATATCAGAGATGAAGTGTTTATAGATATAGACAATGAAATCACTATTGTATATCAGAGATGAAGTGTTTATAGATATAGACAATAAATATCACTTTGTATATCAGAGATGAAGTGTTTATAGATATAGACAATGAAATCATAGATATCAGAGATGAAGTGTTTATAGATATAGACAATGAAATCACTATTGTATATCAGAGATGAAGTGTTTATAGATATAGACAATGAAATCACTATTGTATATCAGAGATGAAGTGTTTATAGATATAGACAATGAAATCACTATTGTATATCAGAGATGAAGTGTTTATAGATATAGACAATGAAATCACTATTGTATATCAGAGATGAAGTGTTTATAGATATAGACAATAAAATCACTATTGTATATCAGAGATGAAGTTTTATAGATATATGATATAGACAATGAAATCACTATTGTATATCAGAGATGAAGTGTTTATAGATATAGACAATGAAATCACTATTGTATATCAGAGATGAAGTGTTTATAGATATAGACAATGAAATCACTATTGTATATCAGAGATGAAGTGTTTATAGATATAGACAATAAAATCACTATTGTATATCAGAGATGAAGTGTTTATAGATATAGACAATGAAATCACTATTGTATATCAGAGATATAGACAATTCACTATTGTTTATAGATATAGACAATGAAATCACTATTGTATATCAGAGATGAAGTGTTTATAGATATAGACAATTCACTATTGTATATCAGAGATGAAGTGTTTATAGATATAGACAATGAGAAATCACATTGAATTTATCAGATCAGAGATGAATGTTTATATATTTATAGATATAGACAATGAAATTTAAATAGACAATGAAATCATTTGTATATTCAGAGATGAAGTGTTTATAGATATAGACAATGAAATCACTATTGTATATCAGAGATGAAGTGTTTATAGATATAGACAATGAAATCAACGTATATCAGAGATGAAGTGTTTATAGATATAGACAAAAATCACTATTGTATTATCAGAGATGAAGTGTTTATAGATATAGACAATGAAATCACTATTGTATATCAGAGATGAAGTGTTTATAGATATAGACAATGAAATCACTATTGTATATCAGAGATGAAGTGTTTATAGATATAGACAATAAAATATAATTGTATATCAGAGATGAAGTGTTTATAGATATAGACAATGAAATCACTATTGTATATCAGAGATGAAGGTTTTATAGATATAGACAATGAAATCACTATTGCATATCAGAGATGAAGTGTTTATAGATATAGACAATGAAATTATTATTTTTCAAGATGAAGTGTTTAATAGATATAGACAATGAAATCCCAGTAGATGAAACCAATATAAATATAAACATATTTATGGATATATATTCTCCCTATCGCCTATTGTGGATTTAGACTATTGTATATAGAGTGCACAGGATATAAAAAATTTATAAATTTGACATAAATTACTATTGTACAAGAGATGAAGTGTTTCATAGATATATTCTCTTTTAAATAAATATTCTTGTATATCACACCTGAAGTGCTTTCCTATCATATAGACCACTATTGTATTCTCAGAGATATATATATAGATAAAATTTTGTATATCAAAAGTGTTTTATAGATTCAGACAATGACCATCCATATCAGTAACTGTAGTAAAAATCCTATGTATATTAGATGAAGAATAGAAATTGAAAACTGAAATCATTAGAATTGACCAGAGATGAAGGTTTAGTAGAATAGAATATATATAAATCAAATTGTATATCCCAGGATGAAGTGTTTAAAATAGACAATGAATCACCTATTTGATTTATTTTTTTGAATGAAGGTTTATAGATATAATTCCAATCCTTTCATAATAAGAATGAAGTGTTTATATATACATATAAAAAAGGTGGACATCTGTCAGTTTATAATTGATTAAATGAAATACAAATCAGAAAAAAAAAGGATATGCCAAAATCAACAACAACTAAAATATCAAAAAATAATAAGAAACATAAATCAACTGTTAGTAAAAATAATGATAATATAAAATGAAATAAATTATTAGAGATGAACACCCTTTAATTTTCCCCTAGACATCAGTGGAAATATTCTCAATGCAGGAAAGGAAAACAGTTCTGACACAATTTAGATCACATTAGAATTATTTATATTTATGTAATCAAATAATTTTTATTAGTTTAATGATGACCTATTGATGATTATTGAAAAGCTGATGATTTTTTGAAAGCAGGTCATTTCTGTTTATTTTTTATATACATGGTGTGTCAAATAATTGAGAACAATATTTACGCTATTTACATGCAGACTATTGTCATCATCAGATGAAAGCCAGAGGGCACAGTGCTTGAAATATTGTGATAAAAACAACAAAGATGAGGACAATAGTCCAAATGTCAATAAAGTAAATAATGATAACTCCTCATTCCAGAAATTCAGACAGAAATTGAGAACAAGTTATGTCATAAAGAAAGACGTATTGATATCATTTTTAACAAATGATATCCATATTCAACTTAGAAAAACAAAAATATATTATTAAAAAAAAAAAAACACACTGAGAATTGAGGACAGCTTCGGTGCAGTCTCAGAAGTGACTTCATGCCTGGATCAATTAGTTTTCATTTATGTTTGTTACCATGTCCCCAATGTCAGTCTTTCATGAATTCTTTGGGAGAGCTAGCTTGTCACATGTTGAGGAAACATGATTGTGAAAATTCTCAAACAGCCACTCTTTGGTCACATGAACAATATGGTAGAAATCAGTCTTTCTAAGACATTTACTGTTTGACCTGGGCTGCCCACTTGATTCAGGGCTTTGCTACTGTATTCAGCACCTCTGTATGAGCAGTAACATTGACTCTGAGTCCCTGTGGAAAATAGTTGGGTGACAATATATGGCTCTTATTACTCATAATATCCAAGGATCATCACAGATAGCATCAACCTAATATGTATCACTGTCATTTCTCTTGTTCACCTTTGGGTCCTGGTTGTAATTCTTCTTTTATGAGAAGAAATGAGAACACAAGTTTCTTCAGGGTGATTGTGCTTATTCAGTTAATGCTTTGATTGGATTCTATGATAGTCTGTTTGATAAGTGGCCTCTGCCACACTGAGTTACTCAGTGATGACACTCATTTACTCACTGGGATCGTGGGTGATGATATCCTGCACCTGCTGGATGAACTTGATCATCCTTACAATATATGATTATATGTTTATTTCACTTGGGTGTGAGTGACATGTCCCACTCTAGAGAACCTTTAGTGTGTTCCTGATACTGAACATGAAAGACCTGACCACTTTCAAGAAGTTAGCTATCTCTGAGTCACTTTTGAACATAGCAAAACTTTTCATTTCCTGTGCCAGATTGGAAATTGTCATGTTAATGCTCTTGATATTTCTAAAAGAGAAATAATGATATTAAAATTTGGTGCATGTTGTATAATATTGTGTTAGCTTTTTCCATTTATGACTTGCTAAATGTGTGTGTTCTCAAATCACTGTCACGACGACAACTAAGTAATTTTCATCGTTTACCATATATACATGATGGTGCCCCATTTTAAAAAGTCTCTCTTTGTGGGAGAGTAAATACATATATTAAGAAAACTGTGTTGGCAAATGTTTTCATAATAAATATTTACAATATGATATGTTGTAAAAAGTAATAAAACAAAATGTTTAGCTGAATTACATAAAGAAATGAACATTTGCCAAGTGGCAATGCATCATAAATTAAAAAGAAAAAACACATTTATTTGTGCAAAACTGTACTCTGTGTATGTGTGTGTATATATATATATATATATATATATAGTGCAATGGATAAATTATCATCTAAATTATACAAAAAATGAAAATAACACTGATATCTCATTTTAACAGATATATATACCAAAATTACACAAAAATATCTTGAAATATTAAAGAGTAAATTTGTTCCATAAAATCGTCATTGGCCTCAACCACAGACTACAGATGATTTTGGAATCACCTGAAACTCTTCTGGACAGCCTTATTGTTTAAGTTGTTGAATGCTGATATAATTCTTGCCTTAATTTCATCCTTGGTGTTACAAAGATTTTTGTTGGTCTTGTGCTTAACTGTGCCCCTTACATCATAGTCAATATGGTTGCAGTCTGCAGAGTTAGGTGGCCAGATGTAAGGAGTGATGTGATTGCAAAAATAATCTGACAGCCATGACTGGGTTCTCCTTCTTATGTCGCATGGTGCCAGACATAGGGTCTTTCAGAAGGCATCCTCTTGACCCAGGGCAGCACTACCTCCTCAAGGCACTTGATGTAGGCCTCCATGTTGAGTCTGAGGCCCTCAACAACAAATTCAGGAGTTCTTTTCTTAGCAGAATGATCAGAATGAGTTTTCCAAGCTGCTATACCTTCGTAATCACCATAAGACTCATCCAACTCTTTCTGAATCTGCTACACTATCCTCAGATTGACACCCAATCACTCTGAAATATTTGTATTGGAGCTTCTGGCATGAATGCCAAGCAGTACAGCAGCCATTTCCAAGTTTCTGGCCGGGTAAATTGCATCATGATGCTATTTTTCTCACAAGCAGTGACCAACTGACCCTACTATACTGTGCAGTTGACAAAATCAAAAGCAAATGATGCACAGGCATGAAATTAAAAATATAAATGGCGTCAATTTAAACCATTGCACTCTGTATTCATGTTGTGTCCATATTATGTATGGTGTGAGTGAGAATAAGTACGTATATATGTATTGTTTTATATGCATTCCTTATTTGCATATCTTATTCAAATATATATTCATGTATTTAAAAAGGGTAAAGGAGTAGGATGTGTGGTGTGGTGTAATGGATAGTGACTCAGAATGAGAAATCAGGGATCCAAGTTCAAATTCCAGTTGAGTTTGTTATATTCACTTATATACAAATACCCTTGGGAAAAGTATGAATCCATTTCTTCTCCCTCCAGCTATGGGTTGAATAGCACAACAGACTGGCAGGATATCCTTGTTTGCCAACCAGTCTACCACCTACTGTGGGAAAATCTGTGTAATCATTCGTGGATTGAAAGAGACATGATCACCCAAGTGTGTATCACTTATACCATTTAACTGATTGACTGAAACTAAGCCTAGTTATGGCACAAGGCTTCTATTCTAGGAACAGCTCATAAAGATTGAACTACTGTTAAATAACACTCTATGCTAAGCTTCTTCTAAGTACCTTAATGTTTACTAAGAGGGTAAAATTTCTGTTAACCCAGTGGCTATAGATATTAAAAAAATAAAAATAAAAACACATTATTAATTATAGGTTTCTAAAAATATCTGGTATTAATTATAGGCTTATAAAAATCTGATAGTTTCCACCTATAACCCATTAAACCCCACTGTCCCATTTTTGGATTAGTTGACATTAATAGATTAATATTACTTAATCTCATGGATTAACCAAAGTTATTGCAAACTTAAATATTTTAAAGTAAACAATGAAGTTTGAATAGTCATGTTGGAAGGCCGTAGGGCACAATGGCTGAAACATTGTAATAATACCAACAAAGATGAGTCAATATAAATAGCATAAATATTGAATAGTCATGTATAAAATTGTTTATACATTTATTGCCATACAGAAATGCTGTTGTCCTACAGAATTTATGCAGGAAATTCAGCAAGTATTTTTTCTTATGCAATCTCAGTGGAAGAGAGAAATTGAAGTCAGGTTGAATATTTGTCCACTTAAGCAGATCAAGATGATGTTGACAATATCCAGGGGGGCACAATTCATGCCTCCCCACTATCTTCTCATTTCTTAGCACCCTACTTGATTAAGTACCCAAAACAACAGTATCATTGTATTTTTCTTTTTTGGTGGGGGTGAACCAATGATATGATTCTGTAGCAAACAATTTTTTTCTTGAGTATTCTATTTATCACTTTCCAACCTCACTCACTTCCCAAGTGATTGCTTGTAAGCCTATAAGTAAATATTTTTTTGTTTGTTTAATATTATCAAAAAAAAAAAAAAAATGAAATGTTATGCAAAAGAAATAAGAAAAATAATCATCTTATGTTAAGAAAACATTATTTTTTGCAGATAAATTCTGATCTTACTTCAGTTTAAATATGCTTCTTAGGTTATAAATAATTTTTCCTTCAGCCAGAGATGAGAAAAATTTTACACCTGGAGAAAATTGTTGCTTTTCCCATTGTTAAGAATCATAAACAGAATAAAATATAGATTGGCCATTCCAGAGAAACTTCCTGAAATTCTTGCTTATTTCCTATTCAAGGAAATATACATACTGAAAATGTTTTTTTGTTTTTTTCTCAATTCCAATGTGTGGCATCTGTTGGCCTCAAGAAACCTTGGATCTGTGACCAAAGAGTTAAATCTCATCTGCTGATGGCCGTGCAGCATCTGTTATGGTTGTACAGGCCCACATGGAAGTGACAATCTTGATTGCAACAAAATATATGTGACAATACTTTCCCCTGATGTGGCATTGTTGTTTTATTTCTGTTGGGCAAGACATTGTTTCTCTTCTCCTTTCTCCAGTCCTCGATGTAAATCGTGTCTCCAAAGTAAGCAATTGTTGACAACCTCTCAATGCCCATTACCCTCATTTTCCTTTTACAGACATCCTTGAAGCAAAGATATAGTTGCCCTCATGCCGGTGACCAGTTCCCCGTACAAATAGAAAACAATTACAATTTACATACTTTCTAAAACAAAGTTTAATGTACTCTGACAGAAAATAAAACTGTACAACTCTAAAAATGTTTCAATTTACTCAAGAGTAAACATACAAGTAATATAGCTGATCACAGTATATTATCACATATATAGATCATGACTCTTCACAACTTCTTGTCCTTTCTAGGTCTTAGTAAGCTTTGCCTTTGCAACTCTCCTAATCTCTGTCTCACCAAACATTTACAGAATCTTGCTAAGTATGTTATTCACTAATTTCCTTTGTCCCTCTTGCCTTCAATATGTTGTGTGAATGTCAAATTCTCCAAGCCCTCTTTCCTCTTTCTTTCTGACTCTCTGATATAAGTGTCCTTTTGTTTTTATTTTCTTTAAAAATTTCGTTATGTTCAGTTCATGGGATTCTCAGCATCCTACTGTAGAACAACATTTCTGCTGCTTCAAGTTTCTTCTTCATCTGTGAGAAGATTGTCTGGCATTCACTGCCATATAGGGGGACTGATATTACATAAGAGTTCAGCACTCTTTTGTCTGTTTCTAATTAAATTTTCCTGTTTCTTAATATGTTGCTTAGCTTTCGGAAGGATATCTTTTGCAATTCCAATGTGCCTTCAGATTTTAGTGTTTCATTTTTCATCCTCTCTTAAAGCACTTGCTAGTTATTTAATCATTTGCTTGATTTAGATGTCTCCAATTTCTAGTTCACATTTTGAGCTGTTCCTTTTTCTGACAACCATATATACTGTCTTCTGACAATGACCTATGTTCAATGGGCAACAAATTTGGTAATCTTGCTAGCAAGTTGTCAAACAAATAGCAGAGCATGTTGAGTGGTATGGGCATCATATAGACAGACCTTATCCTGTTGG
Source organism: Acanthosepion pharaonis (assembly GCA_903632075.3). Classification (NCBI taxonomy): domain Eukaryota; kingdom Metazoa; phylum Mollusca; class Cephalopoda; order Sepiida; family Sepiidae; genus Acanthosepion; species Acanthosepion pharaonis. Next base: position 31,201 of record CAHIKZ030003917.1, on the reverse strand, counting down.
AATAGGACATCACATGCCTTTTGCAGGAATATCAGTAGAATGGGTTGAACCATGTTTTGGATGTAATTGGTACTGTTCAGCATTCTCCTCATAAACACCAAAGATGAATTAGACTTGTAACATGGCATCCCACACCATCGTCTCCTGGACTGGGCCTGTGTGTCATGGATGAATACATCCTGGAAGGTGTTGCTCCTGGTCTATGTCATGAATATAAAAATACTTGCATATAGGCAGAAATGGCTATTTGAATACTAAAGAGAATTATTCAATCCCCAAGGTGATTCTCTCATGATACTACTGAAGATATACGCAATGGCATTATAGTGTGAGTAAAATTTTAGCTAGAGGTATGCATTTCCATGCCCCTACTGCAAGTAAATCATTGTCAACAATCCACATTGATACTCCTGAGGTACATCTGCTCTTTTACATGCTGCGCTCTTTTCAATCTTGGCAAGCATCTATGCTACATGGCCATCCAGAACCTGGTCTACAGATAGAGGAATATTCATTTGACTACTGTTGCTAAATCTGAAGCATTACTGTATGTGCTACAATTCTCCAAAATAATCATATAGTTTCTGGAATGTCCACAATCTTACAACTGTCAAACAGTTCTAATTAAACACAACGACCTAAACATGTGCATCTCCAGGACATGACCCCTGATTGCATTGAACTCTTTCTGAATTTCATCAAAATATGCAACACTGTATAAAGTTCATATACAGATGGTGCACTACTGTGAATATAACTCCATCACAAGATGGCTGAAGAGATTGAACGTTTTATGAAAATAACTACTCTCTCTTAGTATGTATATAATGTATCCAGGTCAAAAATCAGGTGTTGCAATTTTCTATCAGTCTATAGGAAATAAATGGCCAATTTTGTTTCAGAATAATGAGCACACTTTTGTTATGAGTAAATTATCAGGTGGTTGGCTATTTTGTGAAATTTGATAATTTACAATGTAATGATTCATATGTGTGCTACTCAGGAAAGCTTAATTATTTTTGACCATGATTCATGAATATGAAATTTTAAAAAAGAATGCATTACTTTTCAGAAATTAAGAAGAATAAAATAGAAATCAGCAAAGATTGTACCATGGACTCATTGAAAAATAATAAAATATCTCTCAGAACTGGAGCAAACACTAATCAAAATATAAAAAAATTGGAAATTAAAAATTTCTCAATATTAGATTTTAAAACTGATCAGATATTGTGTGTATGTGTGATGATTATATAGTTTGTCTGTAGCTATTATGCAAATCATATAAAGCTCAATAAAATCTTTGTCAAATTTTAAACAATTTAGAGGCCAAAAAAAAGCTTAGTTAAATTTTTAGGTAGTTTCAACGTTTTATTAAAGATATTGGATTTATTATAAAAGCAGTAGTTAGAAGTTATTATGCAGATTAAACCAATATTAGTTTAAAGCCTCTGAAATCTAATAAAAGCTATTTTTTAATTTTTTTCCATAATATATGTTTAAACATGGATAATGGAAAGGATCTAACCAATGCTGAAAAACAAAAAATAACAAGCTTATTGGAGATAACATTGGAGATATCAAAGGAACTTTGCCGAGATGATTGAATGATAAAGAGGGCTGTTGAAAAGATAACTAAGTTGAGAACTAGAAGCAAAGGAAAAGGCTTTCAGAACTTGTCCCTTGAGGGGAACGTAAACTAAAGCAGGACAATCACTTTTGACCAGTGCTCAGATTTTTGAACAGACTGGAATTGAGGGATTCAACGGCAAAGGGTGTAGTATTCTTTGCAAATCGATATTTGTCAAGAAATCTCTGAAGTAAACTCCTCTTGGTAAAGCAAATATATTAAAGCATCAAAATTGAACCAAGAAATGCATCAAAATTACCTTTGTTAAAGTAATTTTCACAAATAAGACACAAATGACACTTGATGTGCCAAAGGATGGATTTTACCTGATACAGATGCACCTGCAGCTAAAAGGAGGGAGTCCATGTGATGAGGGCTGGAATTGTTGACTAAACCATTATTGAAACGTTCAAATTTGATAGAGGAGCTAAACTGAACAGTGCTGTTTCAATTTCATGGACAAGACTTTATTTGAATGGCACAAGTCTCAGCCTCACAGTTTCAAAGTGAGGTGTGCATTACTTGCATTATTTACATTACTCGGACAGTTATCCTCATCTTTATTGCCATATTCACAACCTTTCGGTCATTGTATGATCTGGCCTTCTTCAGGAATTTTTGGAATTCTGAACCTTTTATTTTGTCCACCAGGGTAGATTGTTCTAGTTCCACGTGCCATACCTCTTCTGGATGTCTCATGTCTCAGTTATTTCCCTTTAACTCAATTCTACAAGTTTTGGTTTACCATTGCTGTGGCCTGGTATTGAACTAACAATAGGCCATGTGTCCTTGAAACCAGAGCATACAACGGCTGAAACATTGTGAATATGGCAATGAAGATGAGGATAATGGTCCAAATAATGTAAATAATCCAAGTAATCATAATACTTCATCTCAGAGATATAGACAGATATTGAATTGTGCATTTATGCATGTCAAGGCTCCTTCTCATGTATCTAAGCTTACTCATTAATTTTTTAGTGTAAAAGATTTATAGGAGATAAGATAATAGAGTAGCTATCATCAAGTCCTGATACGAATGCAATTGAAAATCTATGATTAATTGTCAAGATGAAATTATAAGAAGGTGACAAACAATATAACAGCAAAGCAGACCTATGGGATGTAATTAAAACCACCATGTTGGAAATTAAGAAGATAATGGAGTAGCTATCATCAAGTCCTGATATGAATGCAATCGAAAATCTATGGTTAATTGTCAAGATGAAATTATAAGAAGGTAACAAACAATATAACAGCAAAGCAGACCTATGGGACGTAATTAAAACCACCATGTTGGAAATTAAACCTGCTGAAGTAAAGAGTTTAACAAAATCAATAACTAATACATTGCTGGCTGATAGTAAGAAGAATGGTCCATATATTAAGATATAAATGCAGCAAAGATTTATCATATATGTTTATTATTTGTTCTATTATAGATGTTGTTCAGTTGTTGATGATTTTATTATTTTGTTATTGAAGCAAAAAGTGATTTTCTGATTTTGCATAATTTCAGACTGCACTTTTTATAATAAATCCAACAACTTTTTAAAAAAATGTTGAAACTTCCTAAAAATTCAACTCAAACTTTGATTTGACATCTAAATTAATCATTTAAAATTTGACAAATAATCTTCAGAGAACAATCAAGTTATTGAGGTTTATGTGATTTGCATAACTTCAGACAGACTGTATATGCATATATACATGTTGATTCCTAAGCCCAGACTAACTATATATTTCTAAAGAATTAATGGACTTTATATTTTAATCTAACATTTTGACGACTTCAAACATTTTTAGCGGATACTTGAATTTGAGTAGATGCTGTGTTTTTTTTGTTTTTTTTTCTTAAACAATGTTTATTTTATCTACTGCCCTGCACATTCATGAAGACTTAATAAAAAAAATTTGGCCCCCAGCATGATTTCCCCTCTGCAGAAGGATCCACCCAGCTACAAAAAGCTTCACAGTCTAGCAAGATTCTGAAAGCACATTCATTCATTCAGATTTTCTTGAGTCATATCTGCTCAGTTTTGTATGTGAAGCAAAAACAAAGAAATTTCTAAAGAATTAATGAATTTTTTAATCTGACATATTTTTATGACTTCAAATGTTATATTTAGGAGGAGCCACCATCTGACTGGGCAAACTTTGACTGTTCTGCTACGGAGAGTTTCACAGTCTAGCGAAGTTCTATTTGCAAGACTATGAAACTCTCCATAGCAGAATAGTCAAATTGGTTCCTCCTTCAAAGAAACGTGCAGGTTTATTAACTTCTCTCAAGTGTGCAGACTGTAGATGAAATAAATACTGTTTAAAAAAAACAAAGAAGTCTTTTCAAATACATATATCCACTAAAAATTAACATTTGAAATAATAAATATATGATTTTTGAACTGATCTAGTCTTATCAAATTGTGAAATGAAAGTTATCCTGAATGACCACTCCTCTAAATCATTTTTTACTAATGCAAATGTCCCCTAACGATCTATCTTTTGTCCTACTTTGTTTTTAATTTTCATTAATGACTCACCTGATGCCTTGTTTTTTTTTGGTTTGTTTTGTTTCACACCATATCATCCTCAATGAATTATTTAATGCCAACAAAATTTTTATTGTTGGTAATGTTTTGTTTTTTTTGAAAAAATGTATAGCTGATAATATTTTTCCAAAGAAATGTATTACTGGAAATATTTTGTTTGTAATAAGTCTCCTTTATTGCTGGTATTAATTTTTTCCCTCAAAAAAGCATTCCTAGTAATAATTTTTCCGACAAAAATGTATTGCTAGAAATAATTTTTCCTACAAAACTATATTGCTGGTAATAACTCTTTCTTCAAAAATGTATTGGTGGTAATAACATTTCCTTCAAAATTGTATTAGTGGTAATAACATTTCCTTCAAAATTGTATTAGTGGTAATAACTTTTCCTTCAAAAATGTATTGTTGGTAATAAACTTTTCCTTCATAAAAGTAATGCTGGTAAAAAAACTTCTCTCTATTCATCATCTGAGAGACCCCTCTTCTGCCTTCCATCAGCATGGCTGATGCTAACCCCCAGGAGAGTGGCTCGTTGTGCCTTCTCAGGTTAACATTCTCAGTTGACATGAAGTAGAAAGATTATATTGAATTCATTGCTATGTCAGCTGCTAAGAAAGTTGATTCACTGTGTTGTGCTAGACAATTTTTCTCTTCAGAATCTATCTTACATATTTATAAGTCTACCATTCGTCCATGCTTAGAATATTTGCTGCCACATATGCCCCAGTGGTCCTGCTATGTTTTTAGAGATCCTTGATAAAATCCATAGAAGAATCAGCAATATTATTGGTCCTGATCTGGTATCTTGGCTTCAGTCACTTTACCAGTGCCGTAACGTTGCCTCTCTGTGCCTTCTCTATAAATGCTTTCATGGTAATTGTTCAGATGAGCTCTTCATTATGGTACCTAGACTTTATGAATTTAAGCGAGGTACTACACTGGCTTCAAGGTTGCATCAATTTACAGATGAGTTGGGTAGATGTAACTGTAAATTCTATGCTAACAGTTTCTTTTCTTGCACTTCTTGCTTTTGGAACTCCCTTCTGGTTCCATGCTTTTCATTCAACTTTGACCTTCAAAAATTTAAATGCAATGTCAATCACTATCTATTGTCCAACTGATTATTCCTCTTTAGTTCTCACTCCTTAGTAATGTTTCTGTTTTCTAATTCTTCCATACCCAATAACCCCTTCTATGTTAGTAGCTTTCACCATTGAAATAATAAAATGAAAAAATATCAATATACAGTGTGTCTGAAAATTTTAATTTTTTAATATTCTTTATTGTTCAATATATATATATATATATATACACACACATTCCTGTCTCCAATATTGAAAACTCTTCCCCTATAAATATACCAAATTTTAAACTATTAGCTTGTACTAATCTATTTCATTCTTTTACTGAACAATAAGATTTCCTCACAATGAAGTCAATGTTCTAGTTCCATTCTTGGTAATCTGAACATAATTTTATCATAAACATTGTATGATATCATTTGTTGGGTACTTCAATGGGATGATATCATTAATATGATAGCATTTATGAGGTACTTCAATGGGATGATATCATTAATATGATTGCATTTGTGGGGTACTTACAAAAATTGATATATAAATAATATCATTAATATGATATCATGTGTGGGGTACTTCAATGGGATGATATCATTAATATGTAAGCATTTGTTGGGTACTTAAAAGAATTAATATATATATGGTATCATTTGTGGATTACTTCAATGGGATGATATTAATATGATATCATTTGTAGGGTGCTTCAATGGGTTAATCCGGCTCAAATAACTATCATCAAATTCTAACATAAAACAAAGCTGATATTTTAAGCCATATGATTGCTAAATAAGTTTCTTATTAATTTTAAATTTTGTGATTCCAGTTATTTTTCTCCTCCTCACAGAAACATAGAACAGACACATGCAGTATTTGTTAATCTGTCTAAATCTAGTCACCATTTCAATGGTAGTTTTACTGATGAAGAGGCTGAACTGTCAAACAAATTGCACTTACTAAATATAAGCTTGCTTAAAATACATGAAACTTAGAGATACAGTAAATTCTTAACAAGAACACAACTCCTTTCTGTTGGTAATAAAAACTAACTTTATTAAGGAAACTCTTATATAAAAGATTCTATATGTATTCCTTTTTAAGTATTAGTATTATACTAAAAATTACATTCCTCTTTACCTGTTCCTGAAATTTCTGACCCAAAGACCACAACATTATTTTTTTCTTTTTCAGAAATGTAAACTGGCCATTTTTACAAGACAACAAAAGTGGAACATGCTGTGAAGTGCATTTTATCAAGATGAGCTGACATCAAATGCACTGAAATGAACTTTTCTACAGATCATGATTGTCAGTGAAGACATCATAGAATACACAAACCAGTCATGCCAAGAAACCAGGAACTTGATAAACATTAGAAAGAGTAAACAACACCATTTTCAACGGTTTTTTTTTATTTTATTTTTTGTACTGCCAAAACTCATAAGAATTTTGGCAACTTTATGACTGATGCTTTAAACGTTACATCTACATTTTATGCCTTTACATTCATAATCCTTTTTACTTTCCACAATTTCCTAATGATAAAAATGCTTCAAAATCTAAGTGATTAATATGACTAATAAATCAGATAAGAGTTATTTTATTAATTTTATGACTTTGACCTGTAAGGCTTGGATTTGCCTTTCTATACTCGGCTTCAAATATAATGTTTGTGAACCTGTAAAATCTACTATATAAAATGGCACTTTTTTGCTTGCTTTTGACCTGCTGTATACATTAATATTATTTTGTTATGTTAATGAACTTTGCTTTTCGATTATCTTGTTACATTTATATATTTGTAAAATCATAACTATTTTCGAATTCTTACAAAATCTACAGGTTAAAATATTTACAAAATCATATAAGACTGACTGTCATGAAGCTCTCTGCAAGGAATGAACCCACTATTAGTATATTATGAGATTAGTTCATTAACCACTTCACTGCTTCAGGTACTCATGATAATTTTCTGATATGCTTCATTAGTTTTAAAAGATTTTCAGGTTTTTTTTATATTATCTTTTAATTTCTTATACATTTTCTTTCAATGGTTAAAGACATGTATTCCGGAGTAATAACTACTTTGAAATACAGGTCTTTAACCATTGAAAATGTATAAGAAATTAAAAGACAATGTGTCATTTTAACTGGAACTATTGAAATATATGATATACGTAAAAGTAAACAAATATACTTGAAAGTAATGTTAAAAACATAGTAATAAAGCCAAAACAAAATGGCATTCAAATAATTTCAGTTGACGAAATGAGAAATAAAAGTTGACAGCAATTTTCTGAATGTTGCATTTATTTTGTATTTGTAAAATGAAGAAAATCATGTGTAAGAAAATAAATATATTTCAAACAAACTATTTTGAGGATCTGCTATTAGTAAGGAAACACCTGTTTTTCACCTGAGGAAATTTACTGCTTATCCACTAAAATTAATTAATGATTTACCCAACAAAATTAATCTAATATTAAAGACATAGGAAGAAATGAAAGTTTATTTTTTTGAATTAATATTTTTTTTAAATTCTATGATTAAATATAATGAAGAAAATAAAAATAAAGTATTTTCATATCTGGTTTTTCTAACAGACTGCATTTTTTAACATGAATCCAACTGACTGTGTGGGAAACATTCTCTGGAACTATCTACACTGACACAATGATATTAGGCAGCAGTGTAGTGAACAACCATACAGTTGACAAGAAAGTATTCCAAAACCTGCTAGAGAGGATTAAACTTTGGTGGCTTCTCAAGATAATCAAATAAAATGACTCTCATATTATTGCAATTATTCTGACACAATACATTCTTTATAGTTCAGTATATTACCCGATTGGAAGTTTTCATGCAATAAAGGGTAAACTGCAGCTTTGAAAGGATGATAATATAATTTTATATATATCACTGAGTAAATGTAACAAAGTGAAAGTAGCTTGCTTGGTGGTATATATGTATATATATATATCTGTACACTTACATACATAAATTTGTGTAGGTAAGATCAGAGAAAGAAAGGCTCAGTTCAGCTTAAATAAATCATATATACTTTTCAATGTCTTAAATAAAGTTTTTGCCATTCTATATATTGAACTTGCTATATTAAAAAAAAATTACTTACAGGTCATTCATATCAATCTACTCTCTCAGCCATCTTGATATGAACACTTACAATTTTAATGCATTAAACTTTTTATTCCAATGTCATAAATCTCCAAATAAAATATCCTTTTTGCATCTTAGAAGTTGTTTGTTTTTTTTATCAATTTCTGTTTATCATCATATTGTGAAAATAATTTTTAAAACATTTTTTATCAGGACTTGTTGAGTTTTCCTAAAACCTGTCTTTAAAAATTACTCTGATATTTATAATAATCAACCCTATGCATAGAATTAAAAAAATGTTATTCTATAGAGAAAGTAAAAAAAAAAAAATAGTAAACAGGAGATAAAAAAAATATAATTTAGTCTAGTGATTAAATAATACATACTTGAAGCTATCAGGAAAAAAAATTTTAAATACTTTTTGGTGATTTGGGGATGGAAGTAGAAAAAAATAAAAAAATAAAAATTATAATTACACAAAAGTAATCATTTTTTCTTAAAAGATATACCTATCTCATTATTTACTGTAGTTCTACATTTATTAATATTAGGAATGTGAAACATTTCCCAGAGCTCTTTTTTTTTAAATCTTGAGATTGAATTTTTAAAACAAATGTTATGTCCCTTCAAGACACAGGCAATAATGGCTGGCCACAGATTCCTTTATTATCTGTGAATTTCCATGATATTTTTAATCATTTTAAAAGCAAGAGAATAAAGCCACAAAGATTCAAGGGGTTACTGAGGATGAAGGAAACTGAGAAAATGTTACTGAGGAGAAAAGGATTTAAGAACTGGAATCAAGGAGATATAAAATGACAATTGATACTGCATTTAAATTTTTCACTGGCATGATTTCCTGTTTCCTTCTCCACAGTTTGGAATTCAAAATAGTTCTTCTCCTAAGCTGGTTGCCACCCAAATCAAGAGAGTTTTGTCAACCCTGCTATTTAACCCATAGCTGAGGAAAGAATAGAGGGCTCTTGTGTCAAAGTAGAGGCAACAGACTATATAAGAATTTGAACTTAGCTTGCTTTTTCTACTTTCTGTGCTAATAACAATTATGTTACCTGCATGTATTTTCAGAGACTAAATAGTTTTGAAAACTGTTTTTAACTGAAAAATTTTGCACATATCTCATACTTTTTAATGCTTTTGGTATCACTGATATCAATAGTTTTAATTCCTGAAATGTAACACAAAGAATTTTGCTTTGAATTGGGTCTAAACTTACTAAAAATGAATAAAACTAATGGTAATTTTATTTTTACAAATAAACATTTTTTTCCTGGACGTTTTTTGATCAAAGATTTTAATGATTAGTTGGTTGTTTTGTTGTACAGCTTCAACTGTAATGATTAGAGAACTGAAAAGGATTATAATAAGAAATTTATAGATGCTATGAAATATCCTTGAAATATGACAAAAGAATTTTCATTGTTTGATAAGGCTGACAATGAATGCAACAGATTTTTACTTTTACTACTACTTGGATAATAAGGTGATTATAGAAGAGTTTTTTTTCCTTCAAAAGTTTACTTCAGCACTTCTCTCAGGCTCCCATCATGACAGATCAGTAACAAGACATATCCTTCCTAAGAGGAACATAAACGGTATAAAAATGAAATTCAAACTTTTCTATAAGAAAAACAAAAACACTTGTCGAAATAGTACCCTGTTAGGAGTCAAGCCCCAAAGATCTTCAGTTTTCTTTATAATTACCAACAAAACATACAATATATTAAATAAATGGAATAAAAGTATGCAAAAAAAAATCATTTCAAGAATTTGTTGAATGTTTAAAGATGCAAAGATTCTGAAAAAAATGTAAATCAGTTTTTCTGAATGAAACTTGCAGCATATAAATTGTAATTTTTTGTTTTTTACAAGTTGTTCTTAACACTGCATTGTCTACTTTTAAAGACAAATTTTGTACCATTTATCAGCTGTTGGTTTTCTTGAGGAATATCTGAACACAAAATACAATCTGTTTCTCTATATTTGATAGACAAAATTTTCCTAAATCCTCATATGTAATTTGCTATATTTTTACTGTTAACTTTCCTTCCAAGGGAAACATCAAAAGTTTCATATTTGCAACAAGTCATTGTCCACATTGAAGTACTTTAGTATCTTTTATCAATATTTTTTCATAAAAAAAAACAAAAAAACAAACTAATTACAAAGAGAAAGAATCTGGTCCTGAAGCTAAAAAAGCTGTTTAGATGTTATTAGGCAGTCCACTATCTTCCCCTGGGAAACCAAATACCCCCAGCTTCACTACACTAGTTGTTGATACTCCGGCTTCCATAACAAGTACATTTTTACAGATAGAATTGCCAGCTCCACATATAATCAGTTCATAATTCAGAGTTGTCCTGAACTGGTTACCAACTAAGGCTAAAGAGAGCTCAGTCTACTCTGCTCTTTAACCTGTAGCTGTGTGAGAGAAGAGATGGATTCATACCTTTCCAGCTGGAAATGGAACCTGGTACACAGTTTCCACTTTCTGCACTGATAACCTGCACGTCCTTAGATTTTATATTGACTTGCTTATTATTTACAATGAGTCAATTATCAAAGAGAACATAACAAAGAACCTGCTTGTGGCAAGAGAATCATATTTAATATCCTTTCAAGATAAGTTTGGGTTTCATTTATTCTAAACAAGAAAAATATTTCATAAAGAAAGAAAAAATAGGTGTTTTGAAAAGTGAATATGCCTTCATAATATTCAATACAAACTGACCAGGATTTGTAAAAACCAGATAGCAACCTTTTCAATAGCATTAACTGTCAGCTTCAGTTGCTGCTGCTGCTGCTGCTATAACACACACACACACACACACACACATAACACACTGATAGGCGGATAGAATAGATAGAGTTCTGTAAGTACATCAATTTAAATAAGGAAAGCACACTTTATGCCTTGGGTCTCTCTCTTTCAGGCAAAGGATCAATACTTAAATAAAATTTAAAAAAACAGCCTTGGTATTGAGTATCTGTCTTTCCACTCTTCACTGCAGGAACAAATAAATGTCTGGTTATTCCTTGGTATCTTAGTAATTACCTGTGTACTACAAAGTATTTGTTTTCAACTCCACTATGAAGAAGACCTTGTGTTATATTGTAGTTGAGAGAATACCTATTTTGAATACAAACTTTTTTGTCATTTTACAAATTATGATGATCTCTGCAATAAATATTATTTATACACAAATGCAATTAAATCATTTGTAACAACAAAATAATAAAAAAATGGAACAAGAAGAGGGCACTATAATTTATAAAATTACAAATACTGTTGGGTTACCATTTTATTGAATTGAACAAGATTGTGTCTTTTGTAGAAAAATTCTTAAGTGTATCAGATGAAAAAAAAAAGAACCAAGGCTATTGAACTGTTATGGAATGGTTCAATCCTTCCATATGGCAGTGAATACTGGACAATTTCCTCAAATATAAAAAGAAGACCATGAGCTTCTACAGAAGGATGATGAGAATAACATGGACAGAGTGCATAACCAATGAGAAAGTCATAAGGAAAATAGAAACAAAAAGGACACACACTCAGACTTAGCAAAAGCTGAAATGCCCAAGACACACAATCAGACTTCGAAAGAGCTGAAATGTCTGGGACACACACTCACTTAGAGGTTATTAAGTGTTAGAGAATATAAGACAAAGTACTATTAAGGAGAAAAGGACAATAAAAGAACAAAAATTAAGAAGACAGAAGATAATAATTGACATTGCATTTAATTTTTTGAAGATTAAAGACAATAAAGTCACTAAGATGCAAGAGGTTACTGAGTTTTAGAGAATATAAGACAAACTACTATTAAGGAGAGAGAACAATAAAAGAATAAGAATTGCTCACATCCCAAAGGGACATGGAGAAGAGGAGGAGAAGAAGACAGATGCAATTTATTTTATATCTCTGCTGGAACATGACAAACATGATGCACAAAATAAATCTTATTTATTCTTTGTGTTAACTGAGAGAGATAGACAGACACTCCTTATGATGCTGGAGTGAACAGTACACAATGCATGGAGTGGATATGGCTTTACCTCTCTTCATAACTCCTTCACAGTGGGTTGGGCTGATGAATTAAATAGTCTCCCCTCTTCTTTTTTCCTGTCAGACTTAATTTAGTCCACTACTGAGCAGTTTTACTTTGGTCTCCCGGTGAGGCAAGAAGACAGGATCCAACATTATCTTTTCATCTGACATTTTACCTTGTAATGGCCGTTATGAAAGGGATGGACATTAATTATGTATGCAAGGTGTCAGCTGGAAAAACTAATAACTAATCCAATTTAGGAATTAAAAATGCAAGATGTTTATGTAGGTAGAATGAATACAGAATATTCTCACAAGACTAGAAGATATATATTTTTTTTAATTTGATATTCACAAGTTGCTTAGTACATCTACTAACATAACCAAAATGACTATTTCATGTCAACTGCTTATATTTTTCTTCTTTGTATATGCAGATCGAGCAACCTCTAACATACAAATGTATTAATAAGCATTCCTTTGAAATGTAAGAGTTTTATGCTAAAGAAGCATTCCAAAAGTTAAGCAGAGTATTAATAGGAAAATTTCACTAGAAACAAGGAAAAGAGTATAAAACTGCTATGTGATATTGGACCTCCTGTATGGCAGTGAGATGCTGAATGATCTCCTCAAAGATGAAGATGAGCAACAGAAATATGGTTCTACAGAAGGATGCTGGGGATACCTTGGACCAAACATGTGAATAACGACAAAGTTTTGGAGAAAATGGAAACAAAAAGAAAACTATTATTTAACATCAGGAAGAGACAGTTGAGATTTCTGGAGCATATAATGAGGAAAGAGAGCTAGGAAAATCTGATACAAACAGGAAAGATAGAGGAAAACAACACATGACATACTTAGTGAGCTTGAGGAAAATGGATGGCAGAACAGGGCTTAGGAAAAATAACAGAAAGACAAAGTTTATTAAGAGCTACGAAGGACAGGAAGTTGTGGAGAGCCTACATCCTGAGAGACACAGCACATAAAGAAAGAAGATTTTGGGTTTCTTCTATACATTGTTTCATATTGGGGATTTCTTTGCTTTTCTTCTCTTTTCCTTTCCCAAGATTTTGATGTTTTTCTATCTCTTAGAAATCTCGATCCTGCTCGCCCTACACTGCACTCAAGAGTATACTTTCATTAATATATCTTAGACATTTCAAAATATTTTTGGTCCTGTTAATCATCTATAATCATGTCTTCATTTGTTTCATTCTGTAGGGCCATGTTTTGTTGTTGGCCTGCAAGATAATAACTGGGAATGCCTAGAGAAACATCTTTGCGCTTCTCCTCCGCTCGAGGCCTTATTTGATCTGCATGAGTTACTATGCTATTCCCATTTTTTGCTATCATGGATGTGTTGTTGCCTCTTTGATTTATAACATAGGCCCTAATGAGTCTGTATAAATAGCATTAAATATTGCTGCTACATAGGGTCTGGTGCTTCTGCTATGTATTGAGAGTTTCTTGATAAAATCCAAAGAATCTGCAATGTTATCTGTCTTGACCTGGTATCTTGAGTTCAGTCACTTTGCCAACACCATAACTTACCTTCCCTTCTCTATAATTATTTATGGTAATTGTCCTGATGAGCTTTCCTTTTTGGTAGCTAAACTTTAAGAATTTAAGGGCAACTAGGTCTCATTATTTTACAGTTGAATTGGCTAGATGTAACTGTAATTTCTATGCTAATAACTTCTTCCCTTGCACTTCTCACTTGTGGAAATCTCATCTGGCTTCTTGTTTTCCAGACAACTTTGATCTTTAGAAATTTAAATGCAATGTCATTCGTAATCTTCTGCTTTTTAAATTCCTGTTCTTTTACTGTCCTCTCTCTGTAATAATGTTTTTCTTTTTAGTTATATTCTTTCACACTCAATAAACCCTTAGTGGCTTTATCACCTTTCATGGAAATGGTTTAAAAAAATGGAAGCACATGGACAAACATTGCTTAGAGGATAGGAAGTTGTGGAGAGCCATGATCATCATTGCCTGAAGTGACATGTTATACAGAAGAATTATTAAGCATAATCTAACAATAAGTTCTATTTAAATATCTGTCTTTTATTTAACAAAGAAGCCATATGCAATTTTTATAATACATAATACAAGAAATTAATCTCTCACAGACTTTAATAAGTTTTTTTTTTTTTTTTTTTAGAAAATCAAACACTATTTTATCTAGATTTCCCCTGTTTCTCTGATGATAGTTTTCTAAAAATGGTTTTCGTTTTTTTTTATTTCCTTTTAAATATAAGAATTCTGCAGTGCTATAATTGGTCACTTTTCGAATCCAACTCTTTTTTGTTTTTATACCACACCTTTATTTCATAATCAAAAAATAGGCTTCGACCATAAAACACTTGGTGGACAATACTAAAATATTTCGTCAAAGTATTTCTTGCATTTTTATCTAATTAAACCTAGAAATTAAAATTAACTGGTTAATAATTTAATTGACTAAATATTTTTTTTTTTTTTTTTTAGCATTTCACCCCAAGCAAGGCAGGAAGCTACTAGGATGCAAGGGGTTACAGAAAATTTAGAGCAAGATCAGATAGGAGTGATAGAAGAAAGGATGAGGGTAGTGGATAGATCAAGGCAAGTGGAGATGTCGATTGACTTTACACTTGAATAGCTGGAGATTATAGCTCACAGGGAAACAGGAGAAGGGAAGGGAGTTCCACAGGCGAGAGGTGCGAGACATGAAGCTATTAGAGTAGAAGAGATGGCTACATTTAGGAGTTTCGACAGTGAAGGGGTGAGAGCGGGATGCCAGCCTCGTAGGGCGCTGGAACTCATGACATCTGGGAACCAGTGAATGCAGCTCCTCGGAGCAATTTCCATGAAAGTATTTGTAGAACAGACAGAGGGAGGCGACAGCGCATCTGTGAGAAAGTGACTGTAGACGAGATGCCAGGGCAGGGCCAACCACATTGCATATTCACCTCTGGAGCCTATCAAGAACACCGAGGCAAACAGAAGGAGCACCAGACCATATATGGCAGCAATACTCCATGCAAGGGCGAATTGTGGATTTGTAGATCTGGAGGATCGACTCCGGGGAGAAAAACTTCCTAGCGCGGCTCAGGGAGCCAACTTTCCTTGCAGTGGATGAGGCAATTGACTCAATGTATTTATTCCATCTCAGGTCAGCAGTCAACGTGAGACTGAGAAGCCGCAGAGAGTTGCTCTCGAGAAGTTGAGCGTCAGACATTCTAATGGAGGGAAGGGAAGGATCTCTGTAGTGATTAATAGAGAGCAGTTTTATTTTAGAAGCGTTGAAGTTGACCAGCCAATTCATGCCCCAGTTCACAATCGATTGGAGGTCCTTTTCGAGACGCACGGCAAGATAAGTTTTGTCAGCGAGACTAGATTTGTTTTTGAGGCAGGAATAAATTGTGGTGTCATCCACGTAGATGCCAACTTGGGAAGTTATGGTGTCAGGAAGGTCATTTATGTAAATAAGGAATAGAGTGGGGCCTAGGATGGAGCCTTGAGGAACACCTGCGTTCGTGGGATAGGAACTGGAGGAGAATCCGTTGAGAATGACCTTCAATTCACGGTTTGACAGGAATGATTGTATTAGGTTATATAATCGACCCGTAATGCCATAACCCTGGAGCTTGCAAAGAAGGCCAGCATGCCAAACCCTATCAAATGCTTTGGAGATGTCTAGTGCCACAGCTCGGGCTTCCCCGTTATTTTGGAGAGCTCAGTTGGCCGTAAACACATCGACTGTAGATCGGGCAAAGCGGAAACCATATTGCTTGTCTGATGCATGTAAATAGTGAAACTAAAATTTGGAGCTGTTAAGAACACTCTCTGTTTAGATGCATATGTCCTGAAGTGACATATGCAATCATGGATCTTCATCACTTTAATATCTGAAAAACAACATTGCTTTGATTGTTCTGGGACAAAATAGTGGAGTGGTTTCCTGTTGCCGTCTCTGCAGGTTTAAATTTGCTCTTTTTCCTAAAATGATTGCTGCAATAGTAACAGGGCCAAATCCTTGATTGTATTCCCCAGACTCAAGTAGATGATTGCTTAGATGATAAACAACCCAAGAACTGTGTCCTCACTGAAGAGTTCCTGGAGAAGAAAGGGAGATAACTGATAATCCACATTGCAACTCCCTTCATTTAGTACACTTTTTTCTTTCAAAGTTGAGATGTACCAAGTACTAACAATTTAACTGTAGAAGAAGCACCTTTTGTTGTCAAGGAATCTTTCAATTGTAATTTCCCATCAACCCAAAACACCATTATTTTTCCCTCTGATACCATTTCACTCAATCTTGTTATGTCCATTCTTAATCTCCAGTCATTAATAATGTTTGTAGTTACCAAAGCACTAGTCAGTGATCCATTGTCTGTATAGCATTGTACTGGTGGCAATACAGCAATACCAAAAGTTTCTTCCAACAAAGAAGAGACAAAGAATCCTGCATTAATGCCAAAGTTTCAGATGCTAATGGACTCTTTGTTACTCTGTCCAACTTTTTTAGATTGCCAGTTAATTAGTGCAACTTTCTTGTTCTCACCTTGAATAAAAACAACAATAACACCCTGGGAAGATCCATCTTCCAGGCTAGCAGATGTAGCATTTGAATATGCTAAGACTCATTTTTTAGGATCACCCAAATTAGGAAATTTTAGTACAATTTTCTTAGCTCTTAATTTAGAGAATGCTTTGTTTATCACTTGTAGCGTTTTCACAGTAGGATGCTTTTTTGTATTGCTTATAACATGCATTTCATAGATAATTTCTGGTCTTGTTTGTGAAGGCAACCCACATCATTTGTCCACTTGAGCATTTTAAGTCAGTTTTCAGTCAGTTCATCTGTCTCCCTTATGGTGTGACTTTTAGCTATGCTAATTAGTGTTATTGTGGAAATATACAATTCTTGTTTTATTTACACTCTTTCTCTAGTTTGCACAACTTCCAATCCTAGATATTTAAATGATCCATTTTCATGTATGCTGACCTTAAATATTCTCTTTAGTTTTTCTATGATGTGTTCCTGAAAAAAATAATTACCAGAAAAGGCAAAATCATCCACATTAATAAAAATTCCTACAAGTGATCCACTTTTAAATCACTTGAATAAGGCATTGTTGTACAAACTAATTGTGCTCCCAGTTGTAAGAGTAATTCTTTAATACTTTTGTAACAGGATTTTGCATTTACCATCAGATATACCTTCCTTCTAGGGGTCAGTTTCATCTGGCATAGAATATTCATGAGTATCATCCTCATCATCTACATTAATAATATTCATAGATAGTTCTTCATCTGTAGTCTTATATTCTGATCTCTTTTTCACCCTCTACATATTATTACAACCTTTTACTTTCATTAATTGACATAGATGAACATGATAGTAAGCTCCTCCATCACAAACCAATACAGTTTTTCCTTCTTTTCCAAGCACAAGTGCAGGGTCTTTCCAACCTTTAAAATTTTTTCTGTGATAATAAACTTTATCACTATTATCATACATATCCACACCTGAATAAGTGTACATCATATTTCTGATAACATTCACCAATTGTCTTTTCCACTTGACTCTTTGCTTCAATATAATTCTGTTCACCCATTGTTAAATTTTCCATTTTCTTTAGTATAATATTACTAGATGAACACTCCATAGCTGGAAGTTCATCCTCTGATATTGACAAAAGGTTTCTTTTAATTTTAAATTTTAATTGGTTTATCCAGATTGAAACCACCAACCATTTTGCAATGTGTTCTTAGAGTTACTTCATCTGCCTAGAAAGTGCAATTTTTCGTTCACATTTGACATCTGCAATAGTCTTGTGAAATGCCTCTGCTAATATCTTATTATGTCATTTCTTTTTGGCCTGTTGCTAAACAGTGATTCACCAGCTGTTCTTGCAGTTTAGTTTTCTCCATTGGTTTCAACACATCTTTATCCCTTTGCTTCCATTATCACCTTTTCCAATTTTCTAGGTGATGAAAAATAAGCTCACCATTATTTTGTGTAAATATTTTGCTTGAATTTGATCTTGTTGGTTAGAAAAAGACTAAAAAGGTTGCAGAATATCTTGGGGAAGAGATAGATCATATGAAAAAGCTAAGTTTATTATCTGTCTATATTTCTGAGATTTTTAGGTATTAAAACCCTTTTTATTTTACATTATTCATTTGACTATTGTCCCCAAATTTTGTCACCATATTTATTACAATGTTTCATAACATTTCATTATTTGTCTATATTTCTGAGATGAATATAGTTTTGTCTAGCATTTACATTATTCAGACTATTGTCCTCATTTTTGTATCACTATTTAACACAACGTTTTGAACCTTCAGTATCTTAAATATTGATTCTGAGATGAGAGTTAACTGTAAACTATTTAATTATTCAGACTATTGTCCACCATTTTTTGTACCATATTTATTACAATGTTTCAATTTCAGTATCTGTCTATAGTTTGTAAAATGCCTTTGCCAATTTATTATGATTATGCCATTTACAATTATGTTGTTAAATATTGTCCCTGCATTTTGTTTCTATATTTATTTCTTATTGTTTCCTTGTATTTTTCATTTGAAAATTTCTTCAATTACTTGAATTTCAAAGGAGCATCAAAATATTTTCACTCAATGGGGTAGACTGTTCTAGTTCCACGTGCCATGTTAAGGCAGTGGAGAACGTGGAGAGGAGATAAGTGACAACTGACATCCATTAAAAACATGGCAAGTGGAAGTAGAACAGTCTACCCCAGTGAGCAAAATAAAGAGTTTAGTTCGACATTCCAACCACCTGAAGAAGGCCATAGCGTAAAATGGCCAAAATGTTGTAATAAATATGGTAACAAAGATGAGGACAATAGTCCGAATAATGTAAATAGTGTCTAAGATTTATTGTGTATATGTTCTTTTAAGTCCATACACACAACTTTGTTAAATTTATCAGCCATGGGCAAAGCTACAACTGGACATAAAGGTTCATGTTTATATTTCATGCATCCTTTTGCATGAATTGTAACATTTTTCAATTATCTTAAGGAATTCAGCATCATTAAAATCCTTACTCTCCTTCACAATTTTACACAAATTTTCTTTTAAGGCATGTGAAAATTGTCTTTGTAGCTTCATTGCTTTTTTTTTTCTTTTCTCTTCTGGTGTTAAGGTTTTCACAGAAGTAGTGTGCAACACCACTGACACTTTCAATTCCCCTCCCACTTGTCAAATAACAAATTTGTAAGTGGAATACAGTAATAACCTGATGAGGTGCAAACCAAATCTATTGTATCACCCAGAACCTTTACTGAATCATTCAAAAAATTTCAAATAATTCTATCTTTTTTTATAGAGACTTTACTCAACAACAATGGAATTTCATTATTCACTACACAGGACTCAATCATAAGCCTTTTTCTGCAAATAACTGCTGAAAATTTCACTTTCCTAGTTGCAGTAACCTCAACTCCATCTGCAAACTTGAATATTGTCTTAGTCAAAAAATATTTAACTAAGTATTTGTCATGATCAGATAAAACATCAATAAAAATGTCCAGCCATGTTTTACCATCATTCACAATTTTAATACATGCACTTCTCCATATATGCTTTTCCGAAAGAATTTTATTATTCAACCTAGAAGGACTCAATTCTGTGCTATATTTTCTGTTAATAACTCTGAATGTTTGCATGTTTTTCTTGATGATTTTACTTGATGATGTGTTTTGTAGAGTTGCAGTTAAAGCATCTCATAATTTTCCCATCCTTGTTGACTGGATTGAAGCCTATATTAGCGTCATAAGTACTGCTGGGAAATTTTTGACCATTTCTATGATTTACTCATCTATGCTAACCTCTTGTTTGAAATATATTCTCATTTTCAGTTACAAAAACTGGTTCAGATTTGACACATGATGCATCTAGCTGCCCATTAGTTGTGGCAAGATGCTCTAAAAATCTTTTTTATTATGCATTTCATATTGTCATAAGTCATAGATGTACCATGAGCACAAGTTAGTTATTTTATCAGACACATTTACTGCAGTCAATAGAAAAAAAAAAAAAGGACATACACCCACTGGTAATTCAACTCTAAAATTACCCAGTTTATGATACATTTATTCAAATTGAATCAAAAAGTCTATTATATTTATGCGGAAGGGCCTGCAATCATGTAATTATAAAAGTTTAAATAAACCTTTTCATTTTCATCTTTTAAAAACAATGTGTCCAATTTGTCTATAACTCTGTTTGCCTAACCAAATTTCCTGAGGTTGCAAGTCCCTAACACAATCTCTTGTTCATCCAGTCAAACTGAGAAAAACTGCCAGACCTTGTTTACAATACTTTTATTTAAGTCTGTATACACCTGCCATACTATTAAATTGTTTTTCCATTCAACACGATTCTTTTCAGTCATCAATAGTGGTGGCAATTTTAAAGCCTGTTGAGTTGTCATCTTGAGACACAGTATAAGTGGCAATGTGTACAACACAAAACAATATAAAATATTCCACAAAATATTCTGGGTCTCAGACTGCTACCATTTGTTAACTTGCTTAGACAATAAAAAACCAGTGTCCTCACTGAAGAGTTCTTTTATAGAAATAGTTCAAGGATAGTTACTGAGAAGGAAGACATTTTAAATCAGATGAAACATCAAATAAACACTTTACTCAAATTAAATATGAACTAAATTTTTATTTCACGCTTTCATTGGATGTGTTCCTGATATGGATGCCTGGGGCCATCACACCCCTTGCCCCCACTTCTACATGATACTGGTCTGCAATTTAAACTATATGTGCCTTTCCCAAGATTATTGGTGCAGAGTGAATATAAACTGTTTAAGCCAGGATTTGAACTCTGTTCATTTTTCCATGACTTAACTACACATCCAATGAAGAGGTGGTTCTTAAAGACCCTCACTGTCTCAGTTTTTGTTGTTCTGTGTTGAAAGTCTGCTCAATGTAACTCTTTTTCAGACATATCTTAAATCCTCATGAATCATTCAAATAATACTGTATTCATGGAGAAAAGAGAACAAAGTTGTTCTGTTAAAAGATGTCTTCTTGGAGTAGCTTCTTAGGAGATAATTTCACCTTTTGGACATTGTGAATATTTATAGTATTTTTATTCAAATTTTATTTTATTTTATCCCTTCCAGTAAATAGTTAGCTAAAGAAGGAGCACAGATAAATGTCTGTTTGCTTGACTTGCAAGTTGTTAATTCTCCCTCGAAAGCTGTGTCTTGTTCAGACAAAGGATACTCTTCTGTTAAAGAAGTGAACTTGTAACTGCAATGTCTACACAGTTAAATTATCTTGATGAGGTTTGTTGTTTATAATAAGAAAAAAGAAAAAAATCTGTAAATTCAAAATTAGTTGAAAAATAATAAATTTTACATTTTTTAATACCAACGTTCACTCAAAACAATGCTCGAGAGCCACTCAAGTTAGAGGTTTAAAATGCTTATGATGAATGAGGTGTGTCATATGAATGAAATATGAGGTGGTAGTAAGTGAAGATTATGAGGATAAATAACAATTAGCTTTTGGCTTGAAGAGGTTAAGATTCTAATGTTCAGGGAAGCATCCATTTGGGAGTCTGTTATACAAAGTATCAGTTCTTTAGAAAAAGATGTCTGAGTGGAACTTTCTGCTTGCATTTGTAATAATAATGATAATGATTATGGTGATAATACAAATGAAAAAATATTTGCAAATGATGAGAATTTAACAATTTGTCAGGCTAGCAGAATTTCTGCCAAACTAAAGATAACTAAAACTAACTAAAACTATAATATTCAATAATTCAAGAAAAGTTCAAGTGAATTTCATTAACTGTCTTAAAAGTTTTGTGTCGAAATGCTCAGCAGAGTCAGATGTTTGATGAATCTATTGAGTTGGCTTACCAGATAAGTCACCTGAATTTTTCTAGATTTTATTTTTATTAATCAATTTACCCCAAACAAAGCAATAATGCCACTAAGATGTTAAATGAGCTCCTGGGAAGAAAAGACTTTAGAAAGAACCAGAAACCAGTTTAGGCAGATACGTTAGAAGTCTAGAGTTGAAGAAGAATTTAGAAGGAACCAGAAACCCAATCCTTGGTAGGAAATAAGGGATAAAATCTCTACTCCCATTCAAAAGGCCAGGGGAGGAGTGTGAACCGGATGATAGGCAAACCTATTTAATCCTGTTATTTATTCTGTTATTAATTAGTCTTATTTATTGAATACATTTGGAATCTAGAAGAAATGTGGGTTATTCAATTCTGGGAGTAGAATTTGTAAAAAAATAATAATTGTTTCTAAATAATACATTTCTGTAATTTTTATTTTTATATCTTCAATGTCCATCCCATTTGAAAAATAAATTGATCAAGCAGAGGAACTCCGACTGAAGGTAGTAAAAGAAAGCAAGAAAAAAAGACTAAACATCACTTGTAAGAAGACAAAATGGCTATCAGTGAAAGGAACAGTTCAAGATGTGAGTTATGATTTGGGGAAACCAAAATCAAGCAACAAGGAAAATTTAAATATCTAGGGAGATAGAAAATGCAATACTGATATCTGAAGAAATATTTGAATAGTGAAAGATGTCTTCCAAAAGCTAAGCAAAGTATTAAGAAACAGTAAGATTTCATTAGAAACAAAGGAAAGAGTACTGAAGTGTTAAGTAAATCAGTCTTACTATATGAAAGTGAATTGACTCAGCAGACTTGTAATTCTAGAGAAGAATACTGAAAATACCAGGGACTAAACATATGAGCAACAAGAAAGTTTTAAGGAAAATGGAAACAAAAAGGACACTTATATCTAGAATCAGAAAGAGACAATTTCTAAGGAATATAATGAGGACTTGGAAAATTTGATACTCAAAGGACTGATTGAATGCAAGAGAGACAGAGGAAAACAGCAAATGACTTACCTAACTGAGCTTATGTGAATTGTTGACAGAACAGGGAATAGGAGAGATAGCCAAATGATGAACCTTGCTAATAGCTACTAAGAATAGGAAGTTGTTGAGAGCCATGATCACCCATGTAATGAAGAGACAAGGCACACAGAAGAAGAAAATCAAACAGAAACATTTATATCTTTACTATGTCTTATTTTTTAAATAAATTGATCAAACATAAATATATTCTACAAAAAAAAAAAACATGAACTGTTCATGTGATACTAAAATAAAAATTTCAAGCTTAATTTTGAATTTTAAAATTTTACAAGTTTAAAAAATATTTAAAAATTTTAAATTTTACAAGTTTAAGAAATATTTAATTATTTCCACTGCTTTATTTTCTACTGTTCTTGTTAATCCTACCAACTGAATTTCTAAACATCAGGAAGAAGCATTTACTTCAGATGACTATTGTTATGTTTGGTATATCTCTTTGTGTAGTAGCAGTCGTAGCACAGGTTCTCTGTATTACGTTTAGCAAATGGGTTTACTAAGCAATGCCCTTCTGTTCACCAGTTGTTCTCTATTTATATTTGTCTACCTCATTTGTATATGATACTACAACTATAAAATCTACAAAAACATTTATAAAACAAAAAAGAATTCATCACTCCTCAGCCATAACCCCCACCCCACCAAAATGAGGAAATTCAACAATTTAATTTTCTTATAAAAGGTGTTCCAATAACCTGGACAGATTTTGAATGTGAATTAAGTTTAAACGTCTAATGATTTTTTTCTTTTAGATTTAACAACTTAAGTCTTTGGCAATTTCAAACATGGAAAGATTAACACTCAAACATGTTAAAGTTATTAAAGCCTATTATGAAAATGGATGTTCAAACAGAAATGCATTTCATGCACTTTGCCATTTTTTTGGTCAACATAATCAACCAAATGAGAGTGTAATTGGAAACGATGTAACGTTATTGTGGAGAGGTTCAATTCCTGCACACAATGATAAATAGTGGTGTCTGGATTTTCAACCACATTCTCGTGCACTGCAGCAATGTTTTCAGCTGAATGGCGTAAACAAGCAAGCAATAGTATTTTCACATCTGCCACTGACTCAGTTTGTTTGAATTTACGAACAATTTTTTCAATTGCACACTTGAAACTTTAACCCATTGTTTGATTGTTAATCTTTCCATGGTTGAAATTGCCAAAGACTCAAGTTGTTAAATCTGAAAGAAAAAGAAAAAAATCATTATATGCTTAAACGTAATTCATGTTTAAAATTGGTTGAAATTACTGGAACACCATTTATAAACAATTTATAAGGTCTAGCCTGCTCAATGAAAAATGATTTTCACAAATTTATATCTTCTTATTTTAAAATAAGTAAATGAAAAAAAATCTATTCTTTGATAGGTAAAATGAATTATTATGACACTTCATAGACCCCCGCTTTAAGTGGCTAAGATGAAGAGAATAAATTAAACTGTTATAAAAATGTAATGTGAAGGAGGTTACTGACAAGATCAGTGAGAAGACAGTAAACAGATTTTATGACCAGAGAAACAAGGATACAATTTTATCTTTTTTCTTTTTAAAATTTTTATAGAAGTCTATCAAAATCTACTCATAGGATAATTCATTATTTCTGGAAGATTCTACCAAGAATTCCTGCTCTAATTTTATCACAAGGACATGGAAAATATTACACTTTTGTAATAATAACCATTAACGATTTAGGAATAATTAAATACAGAAGAGTACTTTTGTGTTATATTAGAGTAAATAACATTTGTAACTTTAATTATTGTTTAATAATCTTTTTTTTTTTAATGCCAACGAATCTTCAAAATGTATTAATGAGGCTCAGCATCAATAAAAGTTCAATTTTAAAAACTATTTGAATATTTCTGGTATCTTTTAAGACCATTATTAATTAAGATCTATTTGAACTACTAGGAAATCTTGAGTTATTTGAGAAAGATATTAGATTAATCCAGAACATTTACTGGGAACAAACTGCTTCCACATGGACAGGAAATGAGCAAGGACACAAAAATAGAAAAGGGTGGAAGTCAAAGATGCATGATCTCACCAAATTTATTTAACTTATACAGTGGAGCAATCCTAAGGAAAATAAATGTTCTAACAGTATATCACTCTTAACAACATGCACAAGTGACACTGGTAATGATGGTAGGCAGTAGACACAGAAAGAACACTGTGGGAACTTCTATACAAGGTAGGAAAAGAAAACATGAAGAAAGGACTAACTATCAATTGTAAGAACACAGAAAATATGGTCATTAGCTAAAGTGATAGCCCAAGATGAAAATTAGAAATTGAAGACATAAATATCAAACAAGTATGGAAATTTAACTATGTGGGAAATATTATAACAGACAATGGAAAATGTGACACAGAAATCTGAAGGGGCATTATATGATAGTGAAAGATGCCTTCCAAAAGCTAAGCTAATAGTACTAAGACACAGAAAAATTTCATTAGAAACAAAGAAAAGAGTTCTGAACTGCTATGTAATATCAATTCTTCTATATGGTACTGAATGCTGGACAATTTCCATAGAAATAAAGAGGAGACTTAAGGAAACAGATAAGTGGTTCTGCAGAAGTGTACTGAGGAATTCATGGAAGTTTTAAGGAAAATGGACATAAAAACAAAACACTTGTGTTTACAATCAGAAATATTTTTAAATTTCTGGGACACATAATGAAAAAAGAGGGCTTAAAGAATTTGGCACTTACAGGACTTACTGATAGTAAGAAGGGCAAAGGGAAAATCTACCTGATCAACTTTGATCTACAGAAATTTAAATGTAATGTCAATCATCATCTTCTGTCATCTTAATTCCTGTTCTTTTATTGCATCCTTTTTCTTTAATGTTTTCCTTTTTATCATATTCTATCACACTTGATAAGCCCTTGCATCTTAGTGGCTTTTTTGCCTTTGCTTGGTGCGAAATGATTAAAAGGATAGAAAAACATAGGCAAACATTGATTAGAGGATAGGAATTTGGGGAGGGCCATGACCACACATTGCCCTGAGTGACATGGTATATAGAAGAATTATGAAGCATAATCAAACAATAAGTTCTATTTAAATATGTGTCTTTTATTTAACAAAGAAGTCATATACATTTTTTATAATACATAATAAAACAGGAAATTGATCTCTATCACAGACTTTAATAATTTTTTTTTAGAAAATCAAACAATATTTTGTGTAGATTTCCCCTGGTTCTCTGATGATAGTTTTCTAAAAAAGGTTTTTTGTTTTCTTTCTTTTTAAATGTAAGAATTTGGCAGTGCCGTAAGCAGTCACCAAAGTTAAACTAAAACATTAAAAAAAGAGAAATTTTGTCAAGCAGTACAAGACCCTTTTTGGGCCCCCAAGACTGGCATTTTTCTCAAAATTGAGGACCTGATATAATCTATATGTAAAGTCTTATAAATTCTTTATTTCCATGATCAGATATAACATACATAAAGTCCTTGCAAAACAAAATAATAATAGATACAGGCACATAATGATGCAAAGATTTTGGTGTGTGCTAGTCGCATCATTATGCTAATTTACACATCTATGCATCTACCACAGGCTGTAGGTAGATACCCTTGGTGTTATCATATGTTTATACAAATAGGCCTACAATAATTAATGATAAGTACTACTTAAGAAGAAGTAAGTTTGGTGGGATAAGTATAGTGATGTTTGAGTATGTGAATGTAAGTGTATGTTGAGTTGCGGCAGTAGAAAGTGCTTGTTCTTGAGCGGGGGATAAGTGTTGAATTGTTGCTGTGGAGACCTTATTTCTTGGGCTCCCAGAACAAAATACCAGCTGGACCCCTTCTCATAAGTCCTGAAGAAGCTGTTCAAATAGAAGTTGCTTTTTATTAATGTAATATAAAGGGAATGGAGGTGTGATTTGTCCAGGCTTACATGACATAGCGGATTTTAGCAGTGAAGGTCTGAACTGGTGGAACTAATGAATGTAGCTCATCAGAAGATTTGTCATAGATATAGCAATAGAATAGCAAAAGGCTTATGACTTTTGTCTATAGGAAAGGGGTTGTAGTGGGAAATAATTCAGCACCCACAAGGCCATGTACTTGCTTTTGAACTATCAAAGCTAGAAGATAAGTATAAGGCAGCTCTAGCCCAGATAGGGTAGGCACACTCCATTTTTGGTCAAATCTAGAGAATTTATATGAACTTAGGTGACAATGAGCATAAGAACCTTTTACTGATAGCTGCTTGGATAGATAAAATATTTAGTAGAGAGTGGTTTGTTTGAATGCTTACACCCTCTCTTCACTGTCAATGGTAGACCAGTGACAAGAATATTTTACCAAGCTATTGTTGATAATACAGAGCACAAGGAAATGAAGCCTTAGTCAAAAACATTAGTGAATGTGATCAGCCTCAGACAAAATTCAAATTGATTCTCTTTTATAACTAGATAACGATAAGGCAACTTTACATCTAGGAAATAATTAAATAATTACTATAATTAACATAGAGACGTTATCTTTTATTTTTAATTATATGCAAAAGTATACATTATGCACATGTGAGTATTTTATTTATTTATATAATCATAAAACAAATTATAATAATGATTTTAATTAAAATGCAAATATTGCTATGTATCTTAATTTGCGAAAAGGTGTTGCTGAGGAGGTTAGGTGTTAAATTAGAAAAGAAGCTACATTACCTGTAACTTTAATTTTCATACCTGCTTGGTAAAGACTATAATTAATAAGAGAACCAAAATAATAACATTTCAAATGTATAAGTATATCAGTACCAAGTGATTTGGGGAGATTAAGAAAAAAAGAAAAAAAAGTGATAAACAAGCAATTTTGTTATCAAGCCACTGATGGTATCCCAAGGACAAATTGAAAGGATTTGATCTAATGTCATATGGTTAGAAAGATCTTTCATATCCATAGAGATGAAATGTCTACAGTGCTTTGTGTAACATTCCTTTGATAGAACTTATGCTGAATCATTGATGATATTATTAGGTCAATGAAGTTAGTTTATTTTTGCAAACATTTTAAATGCCAAGTTTTGATCAGGAAATGACACTTAACTTATAAACATCTACTTTATTCTCTCACCTGAGCTTTCACATCTACGTCTCTTTCAGGTAAGCAAATGCAGATAATTAATGTCTATCCTTCCATAAAATCACAAGTTATCACTGGATATTGATTTTATCAATATACATTGGAGACATACATGTTCTTCTTTCATCACGGGGTACTCTTCAAAAGTAGCCTTGTGCCAAATTTGATTTACTTCAGCAGATAACAATTTCTACATTTCCAGTAATGATTTTAGGGATAGCAATTTTGAAATGTGGTTTCTTATTTCTTCAGAACCTGGTAAAGAGATTGTGGTTTTATTTAAGTCATTGTGGAAAGAAACATGGTTTGTTCAAGGTTTAGATGTGTGCTAATTGGTTCAGATAAACACAAATATAACTTGAGTGAAGAGTAAGTGTCTATTTGATTGGCGGTAACATTTTTTTTCTGAAAATTAAGGAACATTCTTTGTCCATTGTATGCAAGAGGCACTTGATGAAGTGTAATCATCAGCAAGACAGAAAAATTCAAGCCTTAATTACTGGTTTACAATTGAGGTTTACCTTGTTTTATTCAGCTAAGTGGCACCGAGTGTATGTGTGCACACACACACACACATTATATATATATATATATATATATATATATATATATATATATTTATTCGTGCAAGATATAATTATGCATTTAACTTATACTGGAGAGACTTTAAAAAAAACATAAAAGCAATTAGATATTATGTTTTATTGGACTAGAATGTTTGTCTTTAACAAAATGT
Organism: Acanthosepion pharaonis; assembly: GCA_903632075.3. NCBI lineage: Eukaryota > Metazoa > Mollusca > Cephalopoda > Sepiida > Sepiidae > Acanthosepion > Acanthosepion pharaonis. Next base: position 1,956 of record CAHIKZ030003917.1, on the reverse strand, counting down.
TGAAGCTAGTCAGCTCTTCAATTATCATGAGTTGAATGCCTCATCCTTTACACAAATTACAAATAGAATTCTTTATTTTACCTATTAAGGTATATTGCTTTATTCCTTTTTATTATATTTGGAGGATTTCCCAGAGACTGAATTTAATCTAGTAATTTTATTAATGAGAACTACAGTAATCTACTCCATGGGGTGGCATGTTCTAGTGAATTAGTAAGGGTATGTGGGCCTGAAATTTAAACTTCATCATAGCCTGAATTAATCGAACATTGAACTGAATTTCATCATAGCCTGAACTGAATGACCATGGAAGTGAACATCTCTATACTCTCAGCTAAATAAAACTGATAACACAAACCATCTGCTGAAGCAGAGCAAGTGTGAGATTCACCTGAAATGGTTGGAATGATGAGCAGCTGAAATATTTTGTTCAAAGTCACAAAGATGTAGATAATAGTCTAAAATAATTCTTCAAATTATGGTAGTACCTCTTTTCAGAACTGTTGACAACTCTTTAAAAAAAATTAATTTTTTTTTGTCATTTGAATTTGGACATGTCTTACACTAGCTAAGATTTTCTGAATTCCATCCAAAATTTAATTAAATTGTTGGTATTTTGGAAGAAAGACAAAATAAAAAAAAAAACAAAAACAATTTTGAGTTGTAGCCCAAAGGATTAATACAAATTTATAATTATGATAATTAACACTTTGATTACCCAATCCAATTTATATCTTAAATCTTGGTAAATAAATTATTGCAAATGAGATTCTCAGTGGAAATAAAGATTAGCGAATATTCTTTTATTAAATATACCCATTTATATGAAGCAGACTAGAATAATAATTTGTGAGGAGTATGCTCAAATTCCTTTTGAGTATCAAATGTTGCAGGCATTTGCTGGTTACTATTTGACTTTATAATAGATTCAAATGAAAAAACAGTACAAAACTGCTTATATCCATACAAATATCTATTCAATATACTTGCTATCACTCTGGCCAAGTTACAAAACTTCTAAGGAATGTACACTACAGTTTGAAGTGACCCCCAGTGAATGGAAAAAAAAAACTGAAAATGAGCTCTTAGTGTGATTGAAAAAAGAATGGAATCAATAATCAGATTTATACTTTGAGAAACCTTTGTAATGAATGTCAAAAATGTGTGCTGCAGTAATCAAGGCTAAAGAAGGATATTTTGATGAGAGTGAAATTTAATCATAAAATGCTTTTTTCTTTTTGTCATAATAAAATTTATAGTAAAAGAATCATGTCTCACTTTTTTTAAACCAGTATAATAATTCTCTTATTTAAAAGTACAAAACAACAAATTTTGGGGCCAATTTAAATAATTACCAGGGGTGGCCTCAAACTTTTGAACTGTAGTGTATTGTTTGATCATCATGATTAATAATGTAGTGTTGGATTAAGTGCATTGACAAGGGAGAAGATTACATTGAAAAATAAATATCTTTTATTTAAAATAATCCTTTTTTATATTTCAATTATAGTCCTTGATCTATGCATCCTTAGTTAAAACAGGATTCAAGTCTTATTAGAAGTCATGAACCAGTCAGTACATATGTGTACTTATAAAATATGATATCTACAGAGTAGACATATCTTTTAGGAGAAAGAGAGAAAGATATCATATTACTGCACCTGCCATAAAACTGATCAGTTGATGATTTGTGATACCCCAAAGAAACCAATGTGAAGATCTCTTTTCATGAATATACAATCAAGAATTTAATCCCACAAAATATTTAATAACACACTTCATCTCATCACAATAGAAATATTATCAAAAAAGGTTAAAGGATACATCACTTCAATATTTGGTGTAAAATTGACTTAATGGTGTAAGCATGATATCAAACTTGAAGGAAAAGAAAAGCTTAAATGAAAAAATAGTTATATATATATATATATATATATATATATATATCCTAAATGT
>CAHIKZ030003916.1:1877500-1902287 GCA_903632075.3 Acanthosepion pharaonis | reverse complement strand
TTTCCTGTCAATCTGAGGTACTTTGTATTATTCTTTTGTTTACCGTAAATTAAATACTACTTTTACCTTTGAATAATTACCACTGAATTACACTACAAAATGTAGAAAAAATACGGAGTCGGAGATTTATTTAAATTTTTGCGATGTGCCATTACATAGATATTATCTTTCCGGTGAACAAATGAATCCAGTTTGACCCGATTTTGTTCGATTTGAGTTTATGGAAATAAAAGGGATTTAGTTCTAAACTAAAGTATAAGACGCAGCAGACTTTATGGCTGGGACAAAAACTCCATCTTATACCCACAGGATTACGGCATATTGTTTTATTACTTCAAACCTTATTATAACGGATACTTGTATTTAAAAAAAAAACCGCTTCATTTTTATTTATTTAGTTGTGTTTTAAACAGCGCGTATTACGTATATCGGCCTAGGCCTTATTAATCTTAAATAAATTTTTTCCCTGGTAAGCTGATATACACAATACACACTGTAGTCTACAAAACCACCGAACAAAAGCACGCTAATAAAGAAACATTTTTATCAACACGTTTAAACGGATATTCAATTCATTGCGTAAACCAGAGGCACGTCACTCTAAATATATTCCACCATATTTTCCTTACCAATAACCGACATATAAAGCTTGTTATGTCCCTTGATTTTTTAATTCGTTAAAAACACGTGTAAATATAAACATTTACAAACTTTTTGAACGGTTAAAGTAAAAAAAAGTAAAATAATTTAAAGTAAAAAAGTAAAACATTTTTTTCTGAAACTCCACTTGTAAGTTAAGTAACACGATTTTAATTCTAATATTTCTCTGTAAAAATACATGTATTATAAATATTATAAATAAATATTAGGTGTTTTTTCCAAAATTATTATCTCTCTCTTTATATATATATATATATATATATATATATATATATATATAAAGAAATATACTCTAAGGTATGCTATGTTTATGGGATAAAGTGCTCAATATCAGAGATACAGCGTGTTCTATTTTGGCGGTCATTTTGCAGTAAGTCGTTTATTGGTTTCTTTATTTATTTATTTGGGTGAAATTATTTTGCCTGTTTTTATTTATTTTTATTTTTTATTTTTATTTCTTATCCTATTTATTTATTTATTTTTATTTTAATCGGTGTTTTATTAACGTAGTAAAAACTTGTTTCTCTCGCTTATTTAATAGTTTTGTTTTATTTAAAAATAAATAAAAATATTACAGCAAATTTGTACTGTCAATAATAATAAAACCCTAATACACTAATATTTGATGTATTAATTAAATTTGACATGTGGGAGATATTTCCTCTTGATGGGGTATTAAACAATCTCATAACGTAACATTATTTTTAGCTGACGCTTTCAAATATATTCTCATTAAGAATATAATTATTCTTCAACTAGTATGAAAAAAGAAGACCTATTTTCTATATTAACACACTCCCGAGGAGGCCGTAGAATGAATCGGTCAAAAAGTAACAGAAAAAAAAGAAGTTTCTTAATCCGGATAACACTCGAAAAAGTTCTCATTTGATTGTTTTTCTCTGCACTGGTTTTAACAAAAAAGGCATTTGTTATATTTCTGAAATTATTTTGGGTAGTTGCCAGCTTAATTTTGCTCAGACTGCCATCCACACAGAAAACTGAAGAAACGGAAGATGATTGTTGTTTTATAATTATTTATTAATGCAGACGACTTCCAGTCCAGCTCTACTCCACCAAGCTGTGACGCTAGGATGAATTCTCTTGTTCTGATGACAGCAGATGCAGTGACGAGGAAAGGCCGAGCTGCTCAATACCATGTGTCTTGGTTGACTGCAAGGCTTGGTAAGTAATTTACAGGCGCCAAGATGGCTGTCCAAGTTAAGTAACAGTAACGAAAAAAGGAAGGACAATATGATTGGCTGTGATAGTGCTGCCAAAACGAAGACGTCACTTTCGTATTTAGATAAAGAAAGCAGGTGGTGCAACAGCGGCTTGGAACGGGAAAATCGGCGAGCTGGTTTCAAATTTCGGTTGTGTTCATAATATTACTTTTGCACAAAAACCTAAGGAACAAGTATGAATCAATCTATCATCCAGATATGCAAAAATGGCTCTGGTTAGCAAGCAGTCTAGTAGAAAGTCAAAACCATAACTAGCCCTGGTTGGATATATGCTTGAGCTGCAACTAATGTCCGCTCAGCCTAGTTGTAGTATAAACCATGGGTTGGCTCTGTGGGCGTTGAAGAAACACAAATGCGCCTGAGAAGTTGAGCATTCTCGGCAGCGATCAGCTATAATGAAATCAAATTGATTTGCAATGCATCTTCAAGTCGAAACAGCTGCAAAAATATCGGGTTAGCTAGTGTGTATATCGGTGTTTGGCAACCATTTTCTATTTATGGCCTCCTTTTGATTGAAGATTTTTTTTTGCCCCACTCCCGCCTCCTAGCCGTTTACTTTGACAAAAGCTCATTATATAATTTCTGGAACAAATTAAAAGTGATATTTCTCTATATAAATTTCAAAACTGCTTGTTTTAAAAACCAAACCAGTTAAATGAAATAAAATTTATTTCTGGGAAAAAGATTCTGCCCATAAATGCACACACAAAGAGCACCTCGATGTGACGCAATGGGTTAGCAAGCGTGTCTCGAGGGAAGAATTACGACTGGGTAGTGAATTCGATCCTCACTATGTGCCCCATACTTTCGGACCTGTACCACATCTAAGCTACGCTTACAATATCACCATAAATGCACACACAAATTTCTGCAAAATTATTAAAAAATAAAGATATGCAAAATAAAGTTGTTAATTATGCGTGGATCTTTCAATACGTAAATCAATGTTATTGTTACAAACAAAGCACAAAAGCATATTTCAATTATATAATTTGAGTTTATTATAAGTAAGATATTAAGAGCAACATGGTTGTAGCACCCTTTCCTTGAATTTGTGTCCCTACCCATTCCAAAACATTTTCTGTGACCCCATAAAATTTATAAGAGGTCCCCTACCCTTGTTGACCTCGGCTATGAACCACTGGTTTATATCACTCTCAGGGTTGACACGAGATAAAACGGAGGCTTACACTTTTTTCTTAAATAAAAGACTGTACAGATACAGAAATGCCAATATTTCAACATTAAGAACTATGGCATTGTGTAAAATATACGATTTGACTCGCGCGCTGAAAAAGTTCGGCTATATACAGTTTCTCTGAAGGCGTTGTCATCGCAAACTGATTTGCTTCCACGAATCTTCTGTTTGTTAAGACTTTGTGGAAGACTTTTGAAGCAGCACTGGAGTGACGGTTTAGTTCTCTCTCTCTCTCTCTCTCTCTCTCTCTCTCTCTTTCTCTGAATGCACGCTTTTCTCTGGTAGACTCACACTGAAATTATAGGCTTGATGACATTTTAAAAAAAAGTACCTCGTAACATATGCTCAACGTTTTATTTGTAGGGTAATAAATATATTAGATTAGTAAATATTTTACCTTACATTTTGGAGATCCCTGAAAGATAGAGACCGAAAGAAACACAGAGATAGAGGTAAATAGAGAGACGTAGAGAGATTAAGACAAAGATAAGAGGGGGAACGTTGTTTTCGGAGTAGCAATAAGATTTTTTTTCTATGGCAAATATCAGAAAAGGTTCGCACGGCATTAGAAAAACAAAAAACAAAACTAATAACTGTTGGAGAAGCCTGCAACATGCTGTTTGAATAGTTGAAGAATCCTATCCATTATATATGTTCCCACACTGTCAGCAACAACATAGATACTTGATCAAGTCACAAACAAATCGAGGAATGTTATGAGTATATGATTATCAATTGTTCAAAATATCATAGCGACCACAGACTGTCCATCATTATCAGTACCATGAACTTGTTTGGTCTCAACAGCACTTTCCATATGTATTGGCTGTCTTGGGTATAACGATAAACTACATCCGCGTTCTGGGTAAGACGATAAACTACGTCCATTAGCAAGGCCTCTGATCAAGAAGTTTTGAGGAGGGTGGAACCACCTCTTAATTGCTTAATTAAGGTGGTAGCACCTGTTAGGGTCCCAGCTATGGGCAAATAGTTAACCCTCCAAACTGGGGCTAAAACTCTATAAAGGGTAAAAATAGGTTTTAATGCCAGAAATACTTTGTATAGAATTATTATCAGCAATAAATTTTTCTCTACATTTATTACTAGTAGAAAAATAGTTTCGGTTTACGAACATTTCGGGCTACGAACGGCCTTCAGGAACGAATTGAATTCCTGAACCGAGGTTCCAATGTATTGTGTGACAGTTAGTATTCAATTAGAACCTAACAATTGCGTTTTGCTTGAAACTCAGAGTTGTGCTACCAATTAGGAAACAAATATATATATATATATATATATATATATATATATATATTAAATTATATAGACAAGTTCTGTCAATCAATTTCTTTTATTGTAACTTTCAAATTTCTAAATAAGTTGTTTTTTATCGGTAAATTTGCCAAAATTCATATTAACTTCTATTACTTTTTTCTTCCCAAGTACATTCCCAAGGAATCAATTTCAATTCACTCAAGGTCACGTCATACAAACGGTTCAACAGAAAATTGTAGGTGTTATATATATATATATATATATATATATATATATATATATATATATATCAAGCATATATTGTTAAATATAACAGACAACGAATATCTATTATGTTTGATCATGAGCCGTTCTAAGCTTCGTATAGTTTAGTTTCGGGAGGAAATAAAGACAAAAACTGTCCAACACTTGGATATTGTTTTTTTTTATTATACTGTTCATCGATCGAAGCTTTATAGTCACATGAGTCATCATCAGAGTGGTAATATGGATATTAAAACAGAGATGAACTACATAATAAAAAATATCCAAATGTTGGACAGTTTTTGCCTTTATTTTTTCCCGGAACTAAAACGACTATACAAAGCTTAGAACGGCTCATGATCAAATATAATAGACATTATTTTTAATTGGATGCTTTTATAACCACGGACAAGCTTTTTGGTGTCATTATTAAAGTAAGAGAGAAAATTACCGTGTTGATACATATTATTTATTCCGAGTACTTTCGACAATGTCGTCATCAGGGTGTTGTTTTCTTCAAGACAAATATTACAAAAAACAACACCCTGTTGATGACATTGTGCTAACGTGGAAATATTCAATGAAACATGTCTCAATATATATATATATATATATATATATATATATATAGTCTTCAATCACTTTCCCAACGCCGCAACGTAACTTCCTTGTACCGCTTCTATAAATGTTTTTATGGTAATTGTTCTGTCGAGCTTTTTTCTTTAGTACCTTGACTTCATATCTCCTTTAAATGAAATCTGTACCGCTCATCTTTGAAAATCAATCATTTAAGTACCATATGTGATACACGGTTGGGCGATAATATCTCTTTCAATACATGACTGACGAGGCAGATGTTCCAGCAAGTAAGTTGGCGTTTCCTTCTGCGGTAGACCAGAAGACTTGGTTAGCAACTCTTTCCTGCTGTTGGCAACTCTTGTTCTGCTATTCAACCCATAGCTTGGAGGAGAAAAATGGATCCATACCTTTCCCAAGGGCATTTACGCGTATGTGAATGCAGCAAACTCGACTGGAATTCGATCTCGGCTCTCCGATTTCTCATTCCGAGTTGATATCCATTACACCACAATACACAAAAACTTTGGGAATACTAACCAAAATTTCATATTTTCAACTGTCATGAAAATTTAAAGTGCCTTGCCAGAAATTTATCTATTCTACAAGTGCGCTCTGAAGAAAGAAAAAAAAAACGGTTGAGGAATACTGATCTAATCAATTGTCTCTGGTTCTAATCTCGCTGTCGGCTGATGAACTTCGCGTTGTCAGCGGTCTTAAATTTAGTTTTATAACCCCTCTCACCCTCACCTCAAAACGTAACCAACAATATTGAGAAGCTTTTCTTTCATTTTTTTAATCCCCACCTCTCTCTCTCTCTCTGTCTCTCTTTTATTTTGTTATTGGCCTCGTGCGTCCCAAATCACTAAACACATCAAAGATGGGTAGGTCACTTAAAAGAATCTGGATCTAATTCGAGTAACCGTTTTCCTCACTAACAAAAGAACGTTACTTATTTGTGTCTGTTAGCAATAAAATTTTTCCAGTATGAGTCACAACCACTTAACGTGACTTCTCTACAGACACTATGTCTGTATCTGGTCAGGGTTGATCTACTAACGACCTGGAACTCTTTGAAGCGGAAACCATATTTCAACTGTGACTAATGAACTCTTTGTATTTTACTATCATGCTTTGGGCTATGGATAAACAGAATAAATGTTTTCTTGAAAGATAAAAATAATAATCGCCAGAATGAAAGTTGATGGTTCAAAATATACAGAAACGAAGCCGACTTGTTTAACGAGGGTCATACGTTATAGAAGAAAAGGCAAACAAAATTGCTGGGACATATTTCAAACTGATGCGTAAAGATTAAGAATATCAGGAGATACTGTCCAGGAGAGCTACGCGCTTGGCTGGAAGAAGTATAAATGAAATAAGACCAGCCGGTAGAGTAATGGATAGCGGCTCAGATTGAGGAATCGGAGAGCCAAGTTCGAATTCTAGTCGAATCCATTACATTCACTTACGTGCTAATACCCTTGGGAAATGTATGAATCTTCTTCTTCTCCCAGCTATGGATAAATGAGCACGACAAATCGGGTCTCGTCAGTCATGTATTGACAGATATATGTTCGCCTAAGCATATATCTGGCTTAATATCATTTTTGATTAATGAATTTAACTGAAGAAAAGATTTTCGAGTAAACCATAGCCTCTACTGTTTGAGAAGAAACATCCTGCATGTGGAGAGTGAACGAATTTTTTTTTTTTTTGTACTCTTGTTCACCAAATGTAAGACTCAAGATAGAGAGTTACTGAATGAGTCACTTGTGGGGACATTCAAGAAAGGAGTAACTGATATATATGATGAAGAGGATAAGATTCTACTGATCGGGGAAGCATACACTGGGGAGACTGGTCCGCAATGTAACAGGTCTAATTAAGAAGCGGTTTGACTGGAACTTCCTCCCTACTAATGGAATATGAAGGGAGCGAGGATGAGTTAATTCTGTGTACGTGACATAGCGGTTTTTAGTCCACTGAATACAAAAAATAAGAAGAGGGGGTGCGTTTTCTCATCGGATTTATTTAACCTATACAAGAAGATGAGCCTAAAAGAACTTACTTAGAAAGCTGTCATGATTCATAATCGGGGGACATGATCTTAACTACATAAGATATCAAAAACAAAAAGAAATCGTTCATGACCTGCCTCGACTTCAGTTATTTTCTGACCACCTTGACGTGGCTTAGGGCTGTCTTTTCTATAGATATTTCCATGGAAGTTCTGATAAGAAAGAATTTAATCGTGCAACTAGATTGGCAACTAGGTCTCACTGTTTTATTATTGAACTAGCTAGATGCTACCACAAGTTCTATTCTAATAGTTTATTTACACGTACTTCTCGCCTGTGGAACTCCCTTGCGATTTTCTTTACTTCCATGCCACCTACAATCTTCAGCAATGTCAATCACAATCTTCTGTCTTCCTGAAACGTGAACCTTTTAGTACCATTTCTCCTCTCTCTAAAGTCTTCTCATTCTTTTCCACTACAAGTAACCGCTTATATTTTAGTGGCATTATCGCTTACCTTGTGAGTAAATGATTTTATTTTAAAAAGAAGTGTATGAAGACAGGTGTATAGAAAAGACAGCACAGGATGTAAGCTACATATCAGGGATGCCAAAATCAAACAGGTGTGGAAATTTGACTAAATAGGTTCAGTTTTTCTATATGGCAGTGAATGCGGGATAATTTCTTCGCGAGGAAGAAGGTGCTTGAAGCAATGTATAAGTGGTTCTAAGGAGGGATGTTGAAAACACCATGAACTGTACATGTGAGCAACGATGAAGCTTTAGAGAAAATGGAGACAAAAGGATACTTATACTTTGCATCAGCAAGAGACAGTTGAAATTTCAAGGGCATATAATGGCGAAAGAGGGCTTGGAAAATTTGATACTTACAGGACAGATTGAAGGTAAGAGGAAAACAATGCATAACCTACCTATCGAGTAACAGACGAGCGAAAATGCCACTCAGAAACCCAAAAGTGCACAAGAATAGTGGAACATGCTTCCCAGAAACTTAAGAAAGGACTAAGACATCAGAAAATATTGTTACAAACAAAAATGGCTTCTCGGATGAAGAAGACGTTCGAAGCGACAAACATTTGGTTCTAGAGAAGGATGCTGATAATACCGAACATGTAGGTAACGACGAAAGTATTTGGCACAATGGCCATCTTAGAACGACCCCACCGACACACACGCACAGACCCAACACAATTTGGCTTGAGAGATTTAAGCTCCGCCTCTACTCCATCAAAACCATCGCGACGATAATTCACTTTTGCCTTAATAATCGTTCAAGGAACCCACTAGAAAAAAAAACTTTGCCCGTCTTAATGTATGCTGGTAATTCTAATAACTTTTCTCACTGTTCAATTTGTTATTTCCTTTTACTTTCACATTATTGCGTACATTTAACTTAATTCAATATTTTTCTCTCTTTTGTCTTCTGTCACTTTCTCTGTTTTAAAATTTCTTTTAATATTTGGCACATTATATATATATATATATATTGTTCAATATATATATATATATATATATATTGAAATTTGAATAAAAAATATTAAAAAATTAAAATCTTCAGACGCACTGGATTGTAGATTAATATTCTTTTCGTTGTTTTTTTTATTATTTCATTTAGATTCTCGATTAGTTTCGGCCAACAATGGCCATCATCAGGAGAAGAAATATTTCTGCTTGCTGGTAGCAGGAACTACAGAAATGAATGTCTTGATGGAGAAAATACACTTTGTCTGTAGTTTTCATTTGTCTTTTATTTTTATCATTTCATTTTTACACACACACACACACACACACACACACACACACACACACACACACACATATATATATATATATATATATATATATATATATATATATATATAATAACCCGAGAAAAGACATTAAAGATCTATTTCGATAATAATTTATTTCGTGAATATTTTTATATTCATCTCTTCAGACCGAAGGTTCTTAATAATAATAACAATAATAATATCCGGCATATACTGTATATTATTATTATTATTATTATTATTAGGGTTATCTTTATTAGACTAATTTGAATTTGTGATGACTATTGCTGCCTAAAATAACTGGGTCTATCGGTATATTTGTAGTAACTCTTTCAAGTCTTTTCAAACACTACATCACCCGATGTACAAACTTGTTCAACCCTTTAAGGGAAAACAAAAAAACTTGGCCAAGTTATTCTATTTTAATTTTACTACTATCCCTTCATTTATTTATTTCTACTTCCTTTCCTTTCTTTCAATATCTCTCTCCCACCCTCTCTCACTCACTTTCTCTCTTTTATATATTTTTAATATTCGTAAATCTGTTATTTTTCTCCCCCGCCCCATTCTTCTCTTCTCTCTTGCTTTCTATTCCTGTTAATCTAGTATACCTGCACGGGTGAAATGGCTCCATTTTTTGAGAATCCTCGGTCTGAGATGAATATAAAAATATTCACGAAATAAATTATAACCGAGATTAATCTTTAAGTATTTTTCTTGATTTATTTTTATTATAATCCTCTTTAGTTTATATTGATCTCTCTTTGGATTAATATCCTGCTTCGAATTATCCCTACCAATCAAATTGTAAATTCGTATTATATATATATATATATATATAAAAATATATATATATATATATATATATATAAATAAACAAAAATATGTAAATGGATATAAATCCGACAGAATGAAGAAAAATTTGGAAAAAACAAAAAAAAAATCCTTAAATGCAATTAATTGTTGTTTTGAAATGAATGAAATGTCGACGTCGACGTTTCATGTTTTTTTAAACAACATAAACCAAATTTTTCAAGACAATATTCATTAAAATATAAAAATTTTTTATGAAAACTTGGAATACGTTTTGGGTAAGCGTGGCCCTGTGACGACAACGTGACCATGTTAAACGGAAAAAAACAGACTGATCATTTTAAAATATTTTCAGTTATCTGTTTTGATAAGACTTGTTTTTTATGTCCATCGTTTTTAAAAATAGTGAGTTCGAAATTGAAAAAAACTCATAGAATTTCTACACTTCCCTGTATTTTTTTCTTATGTATTTATTCTTGAATAGATAACTTGCCCTTTGCCGACAGGGACCAAGTTATCTACTATACTAATGCAAATGGACTAAGGGATGCACATGCATCCACGAGCAACCCTCTTTACCCACTTCTCCGATGAGGTCTCTTAGTTCTCAAGTGTATGAGCGATGTTCCTGACCCTAGGAGGAGTTCTGTTACTTTGACTTCTGGGCAGACGCAACATGTCCACTCGGAGAATCACGCATGTATTTTCTTTCCTGGTGTGATTGTCTCTTTATTAAGGGTACTGGAGGTAGAAGTTTTTTCTGAGTTTTTGTGTTATCCGAACCTCCGAGTAACTTCGAAGGAGGCTATCCTATCAGCAGGTGTATAATATCGTGGCTACTGTACTGCCATTTTGTAAAAGGTTTCTGGACCATGCAATAGTCTCTGGTGGGGCCTCTCGATGCCATGATGAAGGGTACTGCTACGGCTGTATCTCTGGATGACTCTTCAAGTACAAGTACAAGTGTAACTACTGCGGGTGTAGCTGTTTCTCTACCTACCAGTCTTGCACCGACTAATGCACACATAAAACCAATAAAAATAAAATGAACAAACCAATCAAGCACTCCAACCCGCCCCAAAAATAAATTATACCCTCTTATATCATCACCTACATCAACGTAATCGTGTCTACATTCCAACTTTCAAGAAGTCGAACACCATCTTCTCCAATCAAAACCAGACCTCCTACCAATTCTGAAATCAGTATCAATGCTTTATGCATAATAGGTGAGGTCACAGTCCAGGGCAACGGACTTCTCATAGCCAAACATGACCACTTAAATCATCACGACCATGAACTCGGTGCCTACATCAAGGACGAGTTTGCCTGTGACAGAGACGCAAACGAGGAACACGATCTCCCGTATATGTGATTCCGCGTGGTACTTATCCATAGTACCACATTCGTATTTGCTCTCTACCGTCCTCAGGACGAAGGGATGGTAATCTTCGACCGAATATCTGAGAAGATTGATATCATCTTCACTCATTTGTCCTCGGTTAGCTATCATATATAATGCTGACTTTAATATGCACCATAAATAGTGGCTAGTCAACACCAACAAAACCGAAGTCGAAGGCAGATTTTGCAAAGACTTCTCCATCGCCTAACCATCTAACCCAGATCATCGGAGAATCTACCCGGGTCCCGGACACGACAGAATATCAGGAGCAACTCCTCGACCTCTTCCTAACTTCATGCACTGATAAATGCGTATCAAAAGTTTTAACTCCACTAGGCACGTCGGACCATTCCCTAATCAGTATTCAGATTGGCGCCAAACTTAAGGCATCACCTGTTGTACCGTCCCAGAGAACAGATTTTTCGCTATGTGAAGGCAGACTGGGACGGCTTTCGATCATATATGATGGAAGCACCCCTTCCAATCTTCTTCAAGCATGCTGCCTCAAAAATTGCTACCCTTGTCCTTGATTGGATCTTTTCTGGAATGGAGAGTTTTATACACCAAACAAAAATAACAGCAAGAAACAAAACGGTCAACCCTGAATGCGATGCAGCTATAACACACCGAAACCACTACTTCAATATCTATTGCAGGGAGCGGAGTAGTTCGGCTCTCACTGCATACAGAACTGCCCTCAATCACTGCAAAAAGGTTCTAGAAAACGCCAGGTTCAGCTACAAGCGAGTAGTCCAGACTAGGGTTAAAAAGAAACAAATTGGATTCCGTGAATTCTGCAAGATCACCAACCAAGTAATGAATAGAAACCCACAATTATAAATGCTTCGATGTTATATCTTCCTCGACAGATAAGGCGAACCATTTCGCCTCCATATTTGCCTTTAATTCAGCGTTAGATGACAAAGACCATCCCCTCCCTTAATTCCTACGTCTCACTGAGCACAATCTCAGTAATTTTACCATCAGAGCACTAGACACATTAAAGGCCTTGACACTAAGAGAACCATTGGTCCAAACAAAATTCCAATTGTTATCCTTAAGAACATCAACGCAGAATTATCCCCAATCCTAGCAAAGATATTCAACTACTGCTTGAAGGAGAAATCCTTCCCAAACCTGTAGAAAGTGTCAAGCGTTTTCAAGAACACGGACATGTGATGTTCCACTTCCCAGTACAGACCCACCAGTCTCTTCTGTATCATCAGCAAGCTTTTTGAGGCCATAATCAATAAGAAGGTCGTCGAGCATCTAGAAAAGAACAAACTTTTCATCGACGAGAAGTGTGGCTTTCGGCCGGCTCGATCCACTGCCGACGTCATATCACTCACACAATCAGTGAGTGTCTTGACGACAAACACACCTTGAGGACCATAACACAGGATATATGAAAGGTGTGGCACAAAGATAGTTATCAATAAACAGTCATCCGGGGTTCTACGCAGGCGTCCCCCACGGGTCACATCTCAGACAAACCCTCTTTTTGAGCTACATAAGGGATCTGCCTAAGAATATACTCAGATCATTTGTAAATATCTTGCCGATGCATTACCCCGACTGCCACGGAAAGTACTCGAACGAACTACATTCCCTGATTCCGCCAAAGCAAACCTTCACAAAAAGAACACGCCATGACACTTACATAGTAGCAAACCATCGACATTCCCTCTGTATTCCATTGGTGGAAAGTGCCATTTAAGCAGATTCTTCCCGCGAACCACTTCCTTGTGGAACCGACTGTCAACAGGATGTTTTTCCCAGTGACTATAATTTTAACCTGTTCAATGCAATGGTTTACCGTTATTTTCCACTCTTATACACACAAATGGACTCCAAATATAACCCTCTACCTCGAGTGGCCCTTGGGCTTTGTAAAGGGTGAACCACGCTGTAAAAAAAGTTCTAGATACAATGGCAACAAAAAGGACACTTATGCTTAAGACCAGAAAAAAACAGTTGAAATTTCTTGGATGCATAATGAGAAGAGAAAACTTGGATATTTTAACGCTCTCTGGATATATTGAAGGTAGGAGGGTCAGAGGGTGCTATATTAAATAACTTACATAACTTTCTTGTGTAAAAGAATCACATAACAGGGAAGCTGAGGTATGGCAGAGGGTGAAAAATGTTCGCGTATCGTCCGGTTCCCCACCCTTAGTTTTTTTTTTTTTTTTAATTAACAGAAGTTGATGTTTATACCTGTTTCATGATTAGGATTGGGTTTCCGGTTCCTTCCAAGACCTAATTCAATTCTCTACTTCTGGATTCTCCGCATTTTATTCCCTAATTATTGTTCTTTCTTTCCCCAATATGAATAGACAGATTTGTCTATCGTCCACTTCACATCCTCTCGGTCTTTTGAACAGGAGTAGAGGTTTATCCGTTGTTTCCGTTTAGGATTGGGTTTCCAGTAGATTTTAAAGTCTATTTCTTCTCTTTCACTTACGGTGATACGTCTTGAAAGAAAGCTATTGTCAGACACACACACACACACACACACACACACACACACACACACACATATATATATATATATATATATATATATATATTTTTATAAAAATAATTATATCTGCTCTACTTTGTATTGAGCACTCTTTTAAGAATAGTAATTGTTGGTTATTGGAATTCATTCCGTATACACCAATTATATACTTGGATATTAGCTCCTATTACTGTCGAGCCCTGTCTATTCTATTCTTATGCTATAGATAAAATCAATTTTGGAGTATCACATGAGAACATTTCCACTACGAACAAAAGGGATTATTTCGTCCATTTAACTCTGCAAACTGAAAACCTTATCAGAAGAATGAGATGGAAAGCTTACTTCTTTCTTTAAGACAAGGAACCATTGTGTGAACGCGAAAATTATGGGTTTAAAAGCCGAAAAACTGCACCAATTATAAAGCAATTATCTGCTTTTGAAAATGAACTAATGGATATCGTCAAGGGAATAAGCTTCTATAAATATAAAAAATGCTTTCCAAAAACATCTTGCAAGTATTGTCAAAGATATTAATAAATCTGGTGATATATATGTTTAATCCGACAAAACGGCTAACTTTTATAAGTTATCACCTAAGGATTATGATACTTTAGTTAAAGATAGTCTAACCAGAAGCTACAAAAAAATTGATACAAATAACTTCAACCAAATAAATAAGATTAACTGTATCAGTGAATCAATTACTGATAATTACAGATTAGTGATCAGGTCAGTAAACTACAAACTAAAGATGCCTATGTCTTGTTAAAAGACCATAAACCCGAATTCAAAACTAAGCCATCCACTAGACTTATAAACCCTACTAGACCAGAAATCGGTAGAATTATTAAGACTATCTTGGAAAGAATCAACCACTCCATAAAAAAAACACGCTTGGCTCATTACAGTGGATTAACACAGCTGATGTTATCAACTGGTTTAAAAACATCCGATATAAGGGAAATGTACATTCATACAGTTCGATATTATCGACTATTATCCCTCTATATCGAAGAATCTTTTCACTTTGGCCTTGGATTTCGCCCGAGAATACTCTAATATTTCTGAGAGTGAAGTTGACATTATCATGAAATGCCGAAAATCTGTTCTGATTTACAAGGATGAACAGTGGACCAAAAAGTCTTGCAACGATAATTTTGACATTTCAATGGGTTCTTTGGATTCTGCTGAAGCTTCTGACCTGGTTGGATTATTTCTTTTGTATAATTTAAGTGCCTTCGATTGTCTAGATTCTGTATTGTAGGATTGTATAGAGATAATGGCTTATTAGTTGTTAAAAACTCCACTAAAATTAAGGTAGACCGTATTAAGAAAATTATCCATAGGGTATTTAACGATTTAGGTCTTAGAACAATAGTTACAACTAATGTTAAACAATTCGATTTTCTAGACGTCCCCCTAGACCTTGCTAACAACACTTTCCAACCATATGTGAAGGTTAATTCCAACCCAATATACGTGCATCCAAATTTCAATCATCCCCCTTCAGTTATCAAACACATACTTTCTTCCATTGGATTTAGAATGAGCACTAATTCTTCTAACAAAGATGTTTTTAATAAACATCGTGATTTTTACAATTCTGCACTCAAAAATAGTGGATACAAAGATACCACTATTCAATATAAAAACCCTGTTAATTGCAACCATAATAAGAAAAGAAGATCTAGAAAGATCATCTGGTTCACTCCCCCTTTCAATATAATGGGTAAAACTAAATTAGGACGTATATTTCTAAACCTCATCAAGAAACATTTCCCCAACCCCGAAAATAACCCACTTAGTAAAATATTTAATCCTAATACCCTTAAATTAAGCTATAGTTGTGCTTATAACCTGGAGAAAATAATTAAAAAACATAACAACATAGTCTTTAACAAGTATAGGGATTCAAAAGGCTTGACTACTCAACAGGTTACCTACTGCAATACAAAATAAAATAACACAAATAACAACTTATGTAATTGTAGGAATCCTCATAATTGTCTACTACAAAATAACTGTTAGATTACTTTTGTAGTCTATCTTAGTACATTCTCAACAATTGAAAATCCAAATATAAAGAAATTTTACATTGGTAGCACCATGAAAACTTTCAAGGAACGCTGGCGGGGGCATATGCAATCTTTTAATCACAGTGACTATAGGTACATGACTTCATTATCCAAGTATTTTTGGAATCTAATAGAAAAGAACAAAACACCAATGGTTAAATGGAGTTTGATTAATAAAGGCCGGACATGTAACTCCCTATATGCCCTATGTTACCTATGCCTTAACGAAAAATTTGAAATTATTAGATTTAAAAACAAGGCTGATCTCTTAAATCAAATATATGAACTAACAGTTAATTGTAAATACCGTTATAAATTTAACTTAGTGTAGGGGTCGCATACTTTAAATAATAATGATATGCCGCTGTAATTTCAATAGATTAGTATTTTTATTGCCTGATGGTCATCCTGACGATATAAATGTGTATTGTTTACTTACATAGTGTTATTCGTGTTGGTGTATATGTGTATATATTTATTTATGTGTAGGTTTGTGTATTTGTACTGCGGAATGTGTAGGTTTGTATATAAGTGTATTTATATGTTGTTTATATATATATATATATATGTGTGTGAGTGTGTGTGTGTATGTGTATATATATATGTGTATATATGTATATATAAGGTGGGAGGGTGAGGAAGATAAGAAGAGAAGAGGTTAAAAATGTTGATGTATATGTGTATGTGTGTGTATTTATGTATGTGTGTGTATATATGTATATATGTATATATATATATATATATATATATATATATATATATATATATATGTATATATATAAACACATCAAGGCGGTGTAATGGTTGGCAAGCTTGGCTCGCTAGATCAATTGCGACTGAGTAGTGAGTTCCTCCCTCACTGGGTGCCCCCTAATTTCGGCTTTGTGCCACTGTATATATGTATATATATATATGTATATGTGTGTATATGTATGTGTGTATATATATGTGTGTGCATATCTGTGTGTATATATATATATATATATATATATATATATATATATATATATATATATATATATATATATATGTGTGTGTGTGTGTGTGTCCTATTTTATTGTGTATATAAATTTATATTTACGTATATTTATGTTTGTATGAATGTGTTTATATATGTATGTTAGGGTATATGTATATTGGTGTGTGCATGTATTTGGATGTATGTTTATGTATGTATATGTATGTGCGTTTATATATGTATTTGGCTGAATGTCGTTGTATTTATATGTATGTACGTATATATTGGTACTTGTTATTGTAGATAGGTATATTTATGTATATGTTTATATGTAGATATGTATGTGTATATATATGTATGTTTGTGGATGTATATGTGTGTGTTGACACCAATTATATATGAGATTGTTTGTGTGTATGTGTAGGTATGGAAACTTTGGTATGTCACTACTGCCACAGTAGTTAGTCTATGTGTGTATATATGTTCATATGTGTATTGGTGCGTGTATATATGTGTTTATATATGTGAATATGTGTGCATAAATGTGTGTATATATGTGTGTATATATGTTTATATGTATGTATGTGTATGTGTACTTGTTATCATAGATATGTATATGCGTGTATATATGTTTATGTTTATATATTTATATGTATGTATTTCTGTGTGTGTATACATACGTATATATATGTATATGTATGTATATGTGTGTTAGTTTGTGTTTGCTGCCGCGTGTATATATGTGTATATATGTATATACGTATGACATAACACTTATTTCTGTAGGTTTTCTTTATCCTGTTTTCCTTCGCCTAATATATAATGAAACTATTATCAACTTATATGATTAAAATATGTTTTTATTGATATTTGTGGTTTTGGAATTTTCGTTTTAATATATTAAATAATATTATTTTTAACCATTTTTATCTTTGTATATTTGCTCGCTTAAGTTATATTTTAATAAGTGGCTCGCATTTGTTCAATGATACTTTCAGTCTTAAATATTTATTGGTTGTGGTATCTGATTGTCAAGGTCAATGTCTGTGGATGTTTGTCCATGTATTTATTGGTGTCTATGTGTATGGAAAGTGCATTCACTTTTAATTGTGTGTGTGTGTGTGTGTAGGTGTTGGTTTCCCCGTTTCCTTTTTTCATAAAGGGCTGTGGAGATGTTCCTGTCTCGTCGCTTTTTTGTGTGTGTATATATATCTAAATATGTCTGGGTGCTTATGTATTATAATCTAATTCTGTTTGTGTTGTTTTGCGCGTGAGTTTAAGACCCCATTCACACACTTGGGATTAAAATATATATACATGTATTGTCAAATGAGCGGATATTGTAGCGTCTGTTCTAACGTAATTTCAACGAAGAAATAAATTGAATAACATATGTATTTTTTCTTTTCTCCTCAGTAATGTTATAGTTTTTAAACTTAATTAGCAGTTTTTAATTTTAATATCAAATTTTATCATATAATTTAATAATTATTGGTTAGAATAAATTCTTTTTTAATATTACCCGTATTTTAAAGATCTGAATAGCTATTATAACATGATTTCGTTGTCAAGATTTTGAATCTTCCTATACTTGGGTTTTGATTGGTCATTCTAGCTTTAGTAACAATGTTTTCCCCTAACGAAGGATCGTTAATTAATTTGAAACTTTTAAAACCATTTATTTTATATTCAACATCATCACTTGATAAGACCCCGAGGGTGTTGAAACAAAATGGCTATTTTTTGTAGGGATTTTATATCATATTTATGTTATAATTTTTTTTAAAATATATATATATATATATATATATATATATATATATATATATATATATCTCCTTGTGCACTTTAATTGAAACAATCGCTCTAGTTTCCTCTTTTCAACATACCATCAGTTTTAGACCCACTGGAGTCACAGGGTATAATCGATTTCTATTTTTTCCTCATATTAGTTTATTTACAGTGGTGTGCAGTTATATGAATCTATTTTCGGTGTATATGATGAAATTTGACCTTGAAAAATATTATGCCATCCGTGATTGTATCAGATTTTCCTCATGCGGAGACACTTTTGTCTCGACTGTCGATTAGTTGTCCTACGGTCTTTGTCTGCGGTGGGCATTACTCCACTCCAAGGAAGCGTACAAAAATTGTAACGCTGCACGATCTCACTGGCAAGCCTTACCAGTGAGCAAATTAAAGTACTATCTGATTCGGAAACCCTCCTGATTTAAATCCAGTCGAAAATCTATGGTGAAACTGCACGGAAAGACTTCGTGGAATGAAGATACGAAATACTAACATGTGCACTGGGTCATATTTTAATACGAAAATAAGTAAATAATAACGGAATTATTCGTTTTATTTCAATTATTAGAACGTTGAATACGTTCTGACTGTTTTCTAACAGATGGCATTCTTAGAACTGCGTGTAGTTTCAGAGGGTAACGAATCTATAAGGAAGTACTAAAAGTAACCTTGAAATTCATGCCATTTCGCCGAATTGTAAGCACCTTTGTTTTTCATAGCATTTAACATGTCAGTGTATTTGCGGGGAATTTTATTGCACTACTTTATTCAAAAGAAATCTGCAGCTGAAGCACACAGAATTCTTGTTGAGACTTATGGTGACCATGATCTGCCGGAAAAACAACATGCAGAGATTGGTTTAGACGCTTCTTTTGATGCTGAAGATAAAGAACGCTCTGGCGCACCGAAAAAGACGAAGATTTGGAGGCATCACTTCATGAAGCCTCATGTCAGGCACAATCTGAACTTGCAGAATCATTAGGATTATGCACTTAATTCCATTGTGAAGATTAATCGCATGGAGCGAACATTTTCAGAACAAAATTCAGCCAATAGGCTGTTGATTTATTGATACACATTCTTATATATAATGTAAACGCATTGCTACTGATTTTATTTTTTTCTGTAGTTCATTCAGTGCAACGACCATGAGCCACTCAAGGTAGAGTGTTAGCCAATGAGATTGCTATATGGGCGTGATTAGAATAGGAAGAGGTGCATATTATCAGTCTATACATGATTAGTATAGGTTGACCTTAAACTTGAAGAGGTTAATATTGTAAAATCTCTGAGTGGATAATAATTTAATATTGTTCTGGTTTGAAAATGATTTATTATTGAAATATAAAGAAAATCAGGACGAAAGGAATTATCAGCGATCTTAAAATTAATTCAAGCGTTACTGGCAGATATTAACCTAATGAAACGATTAATCATATATAATTAAACATTTAGTATATTGTCATTTAACAGGTTTTAAAGCCTCGGCTTATACACATGTCGTAGGCTTGCATAAATCTCAGGAGACTATAGAATTTAATGGAGTGGTGAGAAAATGTCTGCTGCAGACGTCTGCTCGGTCACATCTTCCATAACCTTGTATCTCCAATACCCACATAACCAACACGTTTCTTACACTGTAGATCTTACAGTTCCTAAGGGAGAGAGATCAAGATCGCGCGCAATCTGGCGTGGTCAGTAGATGAACAAATCTGTTACGGTCGCATCCTCATTAAAAATGACTTGTGACTATGTTAGGACAACTATCGAAGGCTTTCAAACAGTTTCATCTTCCCGGTTTCATGAAGAGCCTCGTCATCAGTCGGGTCCCATTCAGGCCCATTAGGTTTTAATATTTTGTATCCTATTTGATTTACCACGCAGTATGTCATATCTCATCAGGTTTTCATTTATACGAACTATCCCAAGTGTCAATTGTAGTATGTCATATCTCACCAAGTTTCATTTCACATATAGTCTGTCATATACCATCGAGTTTCTTTTAAATGTAATATCCCATTTATGTTTCAGTTATAGTATACCATATCATTACGTTTCAATTATAGTATGTCGTATCCCATTCGGTTTCACTTACTGTCTGTTATATCACATTAGGTCTCACTTACTGTCTGTCATAGCCAATTAGGTTTCACTTATCCCCCCCCTCTCTCTCTCATATCCCATTAGGTATTACTTACAGTCTGTCATATCCCATTAGGTTTCACTTACTCTCTGTCATATCCCATTAGGTTTCACTTACTATGTGTCATTTCTCATGAGGTTTCACTTATAGTATGTTATATTCCATTAGGTTTCCTTTGTACGACGCAGTATCGTATTAGGTTTTACTTGTAGTTCATAGTATCCTATTAGGCTTCTATTGAAGCATACTGTTTATCATTACTTGTCGTATGATTTATATTTCTTCCCGTTTGCTACTAAATACAGGAATACCTCGATTAGTGCGACTTATGTGTAGGTCGGTCACTATAAAAAATCAATTTTCATTTACTATGGTTAAACTGAAGAAGGTTTTACCACGCTAATCGAGTGTTACATATGACTAATCGAGTTTTGGTATATAAATATCTTAGCGCACTAATCGAAGACGCATTACTCGAATGTGCATTAATCGAGGGATTCCTATATTATATTCTAAGCACTGTGATCAATTTAATTAGAACTAATTTCTGTCGAGTTCGATGAGCTGTTTCGCACTTGATATACAGATATAGAAATTGAAAGAAGTTATAAATTAAATAACAATTAGAATATTTAAGTAATTAACAGCTTAAGATTAAATAAGGCTTCTTTCGAAATAATGAAGTTGTGATATAATCCTTTTGGCACGCGTTGTTGATGAATGGCGTTCAGCAATTATTATGCTATTGCTTCAACGTTCATTAAAGTATGGTGATGCAATAGCGTAACAATTTCTAGGTCTGACTTTTATGCCTCCTTTTTCGTTATCATGGTGTTTACTTTTTCATGTTTAAGGTGGTAGAGTGGATAGAATTTAAATGTTGCGTGTTGGGGGTATTTTAAGTCTGGTGTGTTTTCACATGTAGACATTTCAGAAGAATGCAAAAATTTGGGTTTCTACTACGGACCGTTTATACTTTTTAATAGTGGAAACTGTAGGGAACGAAGTACTATTTGATGTTTCTATTTTCTTTTTACTGTTCTGTCTTAGCGTAAGTAAGGATAAGAATAGTCAAAATGGTCGAGCTCAAGTCAGCTTTGCGTTGAGTTGGAACGACCAACGAAAGGTTGTACTTACTTTATCGGTACTTATAATGGTCGAGTTTGTCAGCCTTGCGCTGAGTTGGAGTAACCAAAGTAAAACTTTTCTGGCTTCATCGGTGGAATTTTGGCAAGACACATGCAGACACTATGGGTTGGAAAGTGGGAAAGAGTTTCTTCTTCTGGTTAAGAAGTAAGTTTGAGTACGTCATGGTTATAAGAATCGAGATCAAGTCAACCTTGCACTAAGTTGGAACAACCAAAGAAAAGGTTGATTTACTTCATAGTAGGAGATTGGGAAAAAAGCGGGAAAAAAGTTCAGTCATAAGTGGACCGAGGAAACGAAGGTGAACGTTTTTACCACGTTCTGCAACATCTTAGAGCAAGAGGAAGAAAGATAGAGGAAAGAAATATTTGTCTTTTTTATAGACTTAAACAGCACCAACTAACGGACGCTTTATGAAGCCAGGCGGGATAGCAAAATTTCAGGTTCCTTTATTACTAACATCATAGAAAGATCTATTTCATTTATTATTATTATTATTATTATTATTAATATTATTATTATTCCTTTGATTTCTGGTGTGTACACATTTCTTTCCGGGTCCCACTCAGAGACCTAAGGTTAGAACTAGCACCATGATATTTTTCACTGACAAAAAAAAAAAAAATATCACACACACACACACATATATTTTACATAGATAAAGCCCCTCGTAAGTTGTAGGCTGTACTCGTGAGAACAATTATTATTATTATTATTATTATTATTGATTGATTTTACTTAATTTTCCCACAAGCACGTTTCACTAGAACTCATACTGCAGTAGAATCATGTCAACTAGTCAATAATAATGATATATATTCCGTATTTTCTTAATCTTAATATTTCCATCCGATTTCGTGCTCGAAAAAACAGACTGTCAAAAAAAAAAAAAAAAGGTTTTCCATTGACACGCCTGTAATTTTCTTCACTCCTCGGCAATGTTTATTGTTTTTAAAAAATGATGATTAGAATTACAATAAAGCCTAAACATATGACGAAAGTGAATTTGTACATATTTTTTCTTCTTTAGAATTGACAACAAAAATAATAAACATTATTTATACATTGTTTATTGGAATAGTTGGCAAAACATTAAATGCCAACTGCTCCGAACTTTAAAAAAAAGGTAAATAATACGGATTTTCTTATAGTTGGATCAATTATTTAATAATTTAATAAATGTTTATTAATTTAAGAATAAAAAATGTTTACATATTTATTTCTTTACAAATTGGTAAATAGTAAATATGGCATTGCATTAGTTTTAATTGCAATTGTTTTTAGAATGTTGTAAATATTCTTGTAAATAATAGATGAATAGTGTTTAATATTTTTGTTGTAAATTCTCAAGAGCAAAAAAGAAATGTATAAATTCACTTTCATCATATGTTTAGGTCTTATTTCAATTGTAGCCATCGCTTTTTAAAACGACAGACATTGCCGAGAATGGAAGGTAGTTAAAATAATAGAGGTGTCAATGGAAAATCCGGCTTATTGACATTCCGTTTTGGTGCAGTTACCAATGTCCAAGTGTGCTGCTGATTCTATAGAGAGATTAATATTTTTTTTCTGGAAGATATTGCCGATTTCAAGCAAAACTCTTCTTTTCCATCTGGTCTTAAGACTGTATATGAGTTAATTTCAAGGGGAAATTAGCATCCTGAATTTCGTTTAAGAATTAAAGCAATTTATCCTAGCAATGGCATAAACTTAGCACATTCCTAGATATTCCTTGAATTCCAGGGTTAAGTGTTATGATAAGCGAACCAAATACAGTGATTCCAGTGGGCATCATACTGACTTTTAATGGCTTTTGAGAAAAGTACTTTTATTCTTTTTATAATTCTGTATAAAATAAACATTTTTTTTTTAAATTTGATATAATTATTCTCTGTATCACTTTAACTGGATTTTTTTTGTTCTGAGTTAATTTTATTCTATAACATGGTGGATTTCTTTTTATGTTTTCGAGTTCATGTTCCTGGTGTAATTTCATTCAAGATTATTCTTGAACATGGATTATCGATTATAGAATTGAATAGAAAAGACTGATAATGAAGATTTCTTTTTAAAGTAAAAATGGGGCATTTTTGTGTATATAAAAATGAATATAGATATATAAACAAACAGAATATGAATGGATTGAAATAAATATGAACAGAGCAAAAACGAAGTTATTTGATCTCTCTCTATCTATCTATCTATCTATCTATCTATCTATCTATCTATCTGTCTCTCTCTCTTTCTCTCTCTCTCTCTCTATATATATATATATATATAGTGTAACCAGGATGTAAGAGAGTTATCGGAGCGGAGAAGAAGTCTCTTATATCCGGGTTTCTCTTATATCCGGGTTTGGTCTATTTTGTTTACATTAACACAGGCTCTAATTTGGGACAAGAGAAAATCTCTCTTATATCCGGGTTACACTGTATATATATATAACACAAACATATAGATAGATAGATATTAACAAGATGAGATAGATAGATAGATATATAGATGAGATAGATAGATAGATAGATGAGATAGATAGATAGATAGATAGATAGATAGATAGATAGATAGATAGATAGAGAGAATTTTTAAAAAAATGCATGACCCCAAGCAAAGCAATAAAGCCACTACAATACAAGGGATTACAAGGTGCGGAAGAATTAGAAACAGAAACATTAATAATGAGCGAGAATAGAAAAGAGTAATCAGAAAGACAGTAAATAGCAATTGACATTGCATTTAAATTTTTGCAGATTAAAGTTGGTTGTAAAGCATGGAGCCGGAAGAGAGTTCCACAATCGAGAAGTGCGAGCAAAGAAACTTAGCATAGAACTAACGGCTACATCGAGCTAGCTCAACTAAAAATTGATGAGATCTCCACACCGATCTAGTATCGCGCTAAAATTCATAAAATCTAGGTAACATAGTGA
>CAHIKZ030003916.1:1842500-1872500 GCA_903632075.3 Acanthosepion pharaonis | reverse complement strand
AAAATGTTAATAATTTTTAATACATAACCAGTTCACTGCTCCCTATCTTTAACCCTAACCCTAACCAGTAACCCTAACCGTAACCCTAACGCGTAACCCGTAACCCTAACCTAACCTATTTCATACATCCAACAGTTGGTGATTAATAAATGGATAGTAGATATCATACTATAGTAGAAAATAGACTGTAAATATCATACTATAGTAGCACCGAAAAAAGGTATATTCGCGAGGCCGCAGCTTCCACTGGATTCCAAGTCTTTCGCTGCAGTCGATATAGAAAAATATGCTTCTCCCGCAGAGGCATCACTAACTGCTCGGAGTTTGTGACAACCTAATCTTCTTTTGCCAAGCGAAGCCATAAGAAAAAAAATTGCGTAGTGGGGTGTCATATGGAAGTTTGTTGCATGGAAACAGACAATCACATGCAATCACTTTATGTATTGGAATTTTGTAATCTAGTTTTCGTTTATCCAGAAAGAAAGACAATTTGAGAAAAGAGTATAAAAAAGAAAGAATGAACAGTTTACGGTGAGAAGAAAGAAAGAAAGAAAGAAAGAAAGCTCAAAGTATTTTAAAAGAAAGAAAGAAAGAAAGAAAGAAAGAAAGAAAGAAAGAAAGAAAGAAAGAAAGAAAGAATAATGTCAAAAAGACGGAAATAAAGGAAAGCTTAATAGCAAAAAGAAAGAAAGGACATATTACTGTCAAGAAAGAAAAGAAGAAAGAAAGAAAGAAAAGAAGAAAGAAAGAAAGAAAAGAAGAAAGAAAGAAAAGAAAGAAAGAAAAGAAAGAAAGAAAGATCAGTCGAAATCAAAAATAAAAATAAAAGGAAGTCCATTCAACAAAAACAAAGAAACTAAGAACAAGAGGAAAAGAAGAAAGGGTAGATTACGAGAAAGAAAGAAAGAAAGAAAGAAAGAAAGAAAGAAAGAAAGAAAGTCCGTTCAGCAAAAAGACAAGAAACTAAAAATAAGTGGAAAAAAAGAAAGGGTAGATTACGAGCAAGAAGGGAAATATGAACAAAATAAAAGAAAGGAAGAAATAAATAAAATTACTTATAAGAGAAAACTTAATAAAAGAGTACTGCAAAAAAACAAGAAGAAACTTCGCATTAACAAGTGGAAATGGAGAAAGAAAGAACAGTGTATGTGAAAGAGAGAAAAAAAGGGGAGTAGTACTAACATGATGAAGAAAGAAGAGTATTTGTAAAAAAGAAAGTCAGTTTAAGAAGCACTGAAAGAGTAGAGAATACTGAAATTGTAAATATAGATGAAGACAGAAGGAAAATCGGTCAAATAAATAAATAAAGAAAGAAAAATAGAAACGGAAAAGCTAGATAAGAAAGAAAGAAATCGTGACCCCTGCCTAATAGTAGACAAGAGATAAAAAAAAAAGGCTGTGAGTTTCAAAATCCTGCGATGCCAATCGGAGCATCTAATATTTTCTCAAACACTCACCATGCATGCCACTTTCGTCTGACTTGGTAACTGAAGAAAGGCCGATTTATTTTGCTTTATGAAGACACCTCGCCCCTCCCCTCCCAGCTGTCTGCCAACTGGTGGGGATGGAAGTGGCAGGAATTTCGACGCTTTGAAAATTTGGACGAACAAGGGTCCGATAACAGGGAAGGCAATTAGACACCCAACATGGGGAAAGAGATAGGCGTGGGACTCACGCTTGAGCGGAGACAAGGGTGCTGTTAATACAGATATTTTGAAGAGGAAGACGAAGAACAGAGGATGTTGGGAGCAACGGAAAGTTTAAAAATAAAGTATAGGTCGGGCTGGTCACTGTCATGTCGGAGTATATCGTTTGAAATTTTGAAAAAAGGAAGAATTTGTTGTTGGTTTAATTCGTTCCGCTTTTACCTTATTTATTGCTTCTTTTTACTTTATTATTATAATTGTCCTTGTCCCTCTCTTCGTTAGTTAGCACAACCATTACGCCCCGCCAATATCTCATAAAGAACTCTTCCGTTTTGAACAGGTGGAAGAGAGGAAAAGACACTACTTGGTTTCATTGAGAAAATGAAAAAAAAAAAGAAACAAGTAAGAAGAGAGAGAAAAATTAAGATTAAGATGATGAGAACATATACTACACTTTGATCTTAGCCAAAATGCTGAGAAGTGAGTATTTTTTATTGTATTCACGTCGCTATCGAATGGGACAACAAAAGTGGTATTCCGTGAGAAAATTGCCCTCGCCATTTTCCATTTAGGGACGTTGTAGGTGCCCGGCAATAATCACAGCGCCCTCACGAAAGTGAGGTACTGCCGGAGGTGGGGGAGACTTAATATTATTTGAATCTCCCCGAGCTAAATTGCCGAGAGGCGATTGTGTTTACATGGCGTCCCACGTTGGCAGGATGTATCAAAAAGACGGTTTAAGGTGGAGACCCCGAGCACGTGCACCCGGGCCAAACCATCAAATAGCCCATCCCCCACAATCGTCGGTTGCACTGGCTTTATTATTACTAATAATCCTCCCTCAGAGATACAATAGATTTCGTCTCGAAAACCGAATAAAACAATTACCCAAAATCCTATTACCTTAAATCTACAAAAATCCAGTTACCAGTAAAATAAAATAGTCTGCTGAATTATTTTAAAATTATTATTAAGAAAAAAGGTTCTAAAGACGGGTATTTGGCTAGTTATTATTATTATTATTATTATTATTAATTATTAACCTGTGAAAATTTCACGGTTTTCCAATTTTAAACTTCTGATGAATCTTAATTCATTTAAAAGTTAATGATTCAGTAAGCTCATGTTCGACGACAATAAAATATCTGTAGAAATTCCCCTATCACATCTTGAAATATTTGAGCTTAACAACTTTAAGAAAATATTGCAATAACAATCATAAATATGAATGGCGATCGTTATTTTTAGAAGTAAGGGGGTACAAATGAAAAGATTTGAAACTGACAATTTTTTTCCATTTCACTGAAACTGACGTTTAAACACTTCTATATTCTTTTCGTTCTTTCATTTTCGCGCTGAAACAAAGTAGCGTGTTTCATGTATTTTGTCTTTTCATGAGATGAACAGCAAACGTTAAAGACTTTTATGTTTCTATCATTTTTTCGCTAAAACCAAGTAGCGTCTCTGATGTCTTTTATCTTTCCACTTGATAAAAAACGGAATAGTCCATTATTTATGATGGATGGCAGAGTGTAACGGTCGTTCAAACTGACGAAGGGACAAGCGTAATGATATTATTATTATTATTATTATTATTATTTTTAAGCATTACGCCCCAAGCAAGGCGTGAAGCCATTAGGATGCAGGGGGTTGCAGAAGATTTGGAGCGAGAGCAGATAGGAGTGATAAAAGAAAGGATGAGGAGAAGGATAGTGGATAGATCAAGGCAACTGGAGATGTCGATTGACATTACATTTGAATAGTTGGAAATTATAGCTCTTAGGGAAACAGTAATAGGGAAAGGTGTTCCACAGGCGAGAGGTGCTAGGTATGATACTATTGGAGTAGAAGAGACGGCTACATTTAAAAGTTTCTACAGTGAAAGGGTGAGAGCGGGATGCCAGCCTCGTAGAGCGCTTGAATTCATGAAGTCTGGGAACCAGTGAAAGCAGCTCCTCGGAGCAGTTACCATGAAAGTATTTGTAAAAAAAAAAAAAAAAAAAAAAAGAGAGAGAGGCGACGGCGCGTTTGTGAGAAAGTGACTGTAGACGAGATGACAGATCAGGGCCAATTATATTGCATATCCGCCTCTGGAGCCTATCAAGAACCCCGAGGTAAACAGAAGGGGCTCCAGACCATATATGGCAGCAATACTCCATGCAAGAGTGAATGGTTGATTTGTATATTTGAAGTATCGATTCCGGAGAGAAAAATTTCCTGGCGCGGCACAGAGAGCCAACTTTCCTCGCGGTGGAAGAAGCAATTGACTCAATGTATTTGTTCCATCTCAGGTCAGCAGTCAACGTGAGACCGAGCAGACGCAGAGAGTTGCTCAGAAGAAGTTGACTATCAGACATTCTAATGGGGGGCGGGGAAGGATCTCTATGGTGATTAATAGAGAATAGTTTAGTTTTTGAGGCGTTAAAGTTGACCAGCCAATTCCTGCCCCAATTAACAACCGACTGGAGGTCCATTTCAAGACGCACGGCCAGGTTAGTTTTGTCACCGACACTAGATTTGTTTTTGAGGCAGGAGTAAATTGTAGTGTCGTCCGCGTAGATGCCAACTTGGGAATCTATGGCGTCAGGAAGGTCGTTGATGAAAATAAGGAATAGAGTGGGGCCAAGGATGGAGCCTTGGAAAATCTAGAAAGTATAGGCATTTAATTATTGATATCTATCGTTTTAGCAGACAACGGAAAATACAACACCGAGGTCTAGAAGCACATTGGAATAACGAAAGTTGCCATGGAAAAACTAAACAAAATGTGAAGAAACAAGAAAATTTCACTAGAAACCAAGACAAAATTGCTGAACTGGCATGGGAAATTTCAATTCTCCTATATGAAAGAGAATACTGTGTGATCTTGTCACAGATGAAGAGACACGAAGCGACAGAAATACGGCTGTAAAACGGATGATGAGATTACCATGGACTAAAAATGTGAGAAAAAAGAAGTTTTAAAAAAATGGAAACAAAAAGGGCACATCTTTAAAATCAACAACAAGAAAAGTTGGTCGAAATTTCTGGGACCTATAATGAGGAAAGTAGGCTTAGGAAATTTAACACTCACAGACTATGTTAAAGGTAGGATTGATTGATTGATTCGTTTTTTTCCGGATTCTTAACCCATTGCAGGTTGTTTAATGCCAGAATTTTTTTTAGATGGTTTAGTGATGGACGTCTTATTAATTAACCCATAGCTGGGGAGAGATGAGATGTATTCATACCATTTCCAATGGTATATGCGCGTAGTATAGGGAAATTAAATTTGGTTCTCCGATTAACAATTCCGAGCCATTATCCTATACACCACAGGCACATCCAAACTTACAGCACATTCACCCATCTAGGTACTGATCAAGCTCCGTGTTGCTTAACTTCGGTGATTGTACGGGAACTGGTGTTTGAGGGTGATGTGGCCGTAAGTCTTAAAAGCAAGAGTAATATGAGAAAATCTACTTGCATAAGGAGCATGGATGGCAGAACAAAGTCTTAAAGATTTTTCATTTTTACTATTTTTTACTAATTGATCGCAAGGTAGATGGTTACTGAATGATATGAGGTGGCCTATGAACGCAAGAAAAGGAGGCGGGAAGTTCAGATTATGAGAATATGTAGGATAGACCCGAGGTTGACCCAAGACCTGAAGAGATTAAGATTGTATCGATCAAGGAAGCATCCACTCGGGAGTTTGTCCCACAAAGTAGCGATTCTTCAAGAAACTATTCTTATTTTATTAATATTCTCAGAATACAAGGCCCATGGGACACTCAAGGTAAAAGGTTACTGTATGGGTTTCTATTAGTGTAAGAAAGGGAAGAAGTGAAGTTATTGTGGCTATGCAGGAAAGACAACGACCATCTCTAGAGTTGAAGAGATCAGCATTTAATTAGTGAATAATATTTCAGACTTCAGTTAGAGACAGCAGAAGTACAGTGCGGAAGTAGATTTTAGAAGGAACCGGAAATCTAATCCTGAACAGGAAACAAGATATAAACCTCTATTCTTGTTCAAAAGACTGGGGAGAAGTGTGACCAATTGAATAGAAAGAGATGATGATCATGAGACCTTTTGTACGAAGCATGACGGAAATTACTCGTAAAGATTTGAACTGGTGGAACTAAGGAATATAGGAAAATAGTATGTCAGAACAATGGCTATGCAAATGGCGACACTTCATCTTTGGGAACGAGGCTGTAAGGTGGAAAATAATTAATCCTCCACAAAGTCGCGTAGACGACTTTTTTAAAACTCTATCAAGGCTGGAAAGTGATGACTGGGTAACTGTAGTCCAGATATGGCAGCAAGACTCCATATTTTGGTCTGATTTGGCGCTTGTAAAGATAGAGCATGGTAAGAGGAGTCTGGTACTTTCTGGGAGGTTACAGGGAGCCAGTCATTTTCCCATAATTTTTGAAGATGAGTGATATATATGAGTTCCACTTGTGATCTGGGGTGAACGAGAACCAAAAGACGTTCAAAGCAAGGCGCGTCACTGAGAGTATAATCAGTCATCATGATAGGCAAAAAGTCATGTTCTTCTCAGTGATGATGAACCGCTACAAGTTCATTTACGGATGTATTTAATATTAAATAAGTTTTCCCACATTGAGCTGCTAGAGTTGGATCAAAGGTAAGATCAAGTGCCAGGTTCTGGTCACGGAGATTTACTTATGATCTAAGTATGTTCATAGGCTGATCATTGATATAAAGCAGAGATTAGAAACGAAAAGAAAGCTCTGGAGAAAAAAAAAAGAACACAAAAAATGAAAATAAATAAATAAATAAATAAATAATAATAATAATAATAATAATAATAATAATAATGACAGCAACCCGGCATGATAAATTAGGCCAATATCTGCACTGGAAAATATGCAACTTTTACGGAACGAAAACTGCAAGAAACTGGTATAAACATCACCCAGACCCTGTTTCAGAGATAGGACCTGTAACAATTTTATGGCATTTTACTACAACACATACAGAACAGAACAATCAAAGCTAAGTGCCCAGACATCATGATCAAATACTACAAAAAGAGAATGTGCTTTCTTATTGACATAGTAGTTTCTGCAGACTGTAATATTATCTTTGAAGTTTTCAAATAGCTATCAACAAACAAGGATCTTGAAGTGGAGCTCTAAAAAAAAAAAGTGACACATGAGGATATCATTAATTTCAGTTATAATTGGAGCCCTCAGTTTGATTGGAAAAGGTTCCGATAGACTCATTGAATGGAAACCTTGTGGCCATGTCTTAAAGAAATACAAAAACAATGTACTCATAAGAACAGCTTGACACATTGCGAAGAATTATGTAAAATTACCAGTGGAAGATGTTATGTAATCATCTGAAAGGAAATATGTATACAACAGGAATCAAAGGAAATAATAATAATAATAATAATAATAATAATAATAATAATAATAATAGGAATACCACCCAGACTCGGTAACGGTGATAGGATCTGTTACAATTTTATGGGACAACACAATGCACACAAACAGAACAATCAAACATAACCACCCAGACATCGTTATTAGAAACCACAAACAAAATAAAGTTGTCCTTATTGATATGGCAGTCTTTGGAGACTGTAACGTATCTTTGAAGATCTTCAAAAAGCTATCAAAATACAAGAACCTTGAAATCGAAATCTCAAAAATGTGGCACGTGGGAACCTCAATAATCCCTGAAGCTCTCGGATTGGTTGGAAAAGATTCCAGTAGACTCATTGAAGGGATTCCTGAAAGCTCATGCCTTAAAGAAATACAAATAAAATGTTCTTACGTAACGAAGGGCTTTATGTATGTAAAATATGTCTGCGTATGTGTGTGTGTTTTTTTTTAAATTGGTCAGTGGAAAATGTCATGATGCCATTTCTAAACTTAGGTCTTTTGGCGTGACCCGGAAAGAAATGTTTACACACCAGAAATCAAAGGAAATAATAATAATAATAATAATAATAATAATAATAATAATAAGAAGAAGAAGAAGAATGAGAATAAGAATAATAATAATAATAAGAAGAATAAGAATAATAATGAGAAGAAGAAGAATGAGAATAAGAATAATAATAAGAATAAGAATAAGAATAATAAGAATAATAAGAAGAATGAGAATAAGAATAATATTGAGAATCAGAATAAGAATAATAATGAGAATAATAATAATAATGATGAGAAGAAGAAGAATAATAAGAAGAATAATAAGAATAAGAATAATAATGAGAAGAAGAAGAATAATGAGAATAATAATAAGAAGAATAAGAATAAGAAGAATGAGAATAATAATAATAATGAGAATAATAATAATAATGACGAGAAGAAGAATAATAATGAGAATAATAATAATAATAACAATAATAATAATAATAATAAGAAGAAGAATGAGAATAATAATAATAATAATAATGAGAAGAATAATAATAATGATGAGAATAATAATAATAATAAGAAGAAGAATAAGAATAAGAATAATAATGAGAAGAAGAAGAATAATGAGAATAAGAATAATAATAATAATAATAAGAAGAATAATGATGAGAATAATAATAATAAGAAGAAGAAGAAGGAGAAGAAGAAGAAGAATGAGAATAAGAATAAGAATAATAATGAGAATAATAATAATAAGAATAATAATAAGAAGAATAATGAGAAGAAGAAGAATGAGAATAATAATAATAATAATGAGAATAATAATGAGAGGAATAATAATAATGATGAGAAGAAGAAGAATAATGAGAAGAAGAAGAAGAAGAATGAGAAGAAGAAGAAGAAACAACAGATCAGACCAAAAATGGAGTATTGCTGCCAGTGATAGTAAGGCGACAGTGAGAGCCAGCATACCAACAGTGATAAATATACGAAACTCAGTATACGCGCCATGACTGTTGATCCATACGTAATGATTGAAAGAGATAAAACGATTTGAGAGATGGAAAAGCAAAGACGAAAATACAAAAGAAAAATCGTCAGAAATGAATGATAAAAATGTTTTACCGAAGAAATTTGAATCACTTAAGACTATCACGCTTTGTAATATCTACTAAGACGAAAGCAAACAAGATGGCGTAGAGAAAATGGAACAAGGAAAAGTGTAGGTGTATGTTTGTATTTCGTCTACTGATGTCTCCGTCAGCAAATTGGTAAGCAGTCGTCCACCTCAGATAGGATCCCAGAGCTATAGGATATAAGTTCAAATCTCTCTATTTCTGAGCCAGTTTTAACAATCTTAAACTAAAAGAAAACTATGATTAATGAAAATCTAGATAAAAAATAATCTTTCTTTTTTGTTGTTGTTGTGGACGTGGGTGATCATGGCTCACCACAATTTTTAGCTTTAAGTAGCCTTTGTCTTCTTACTATTCCTCCCATTCACGTTGAAACATTGGTTATCGTACGATCACCGAAGTTAAGTAACATCGAGCCTAGTCACTACCTAGATGGGTAACCGCTAGGGAAATCCAGGCTCTGTAAGCTAGGATGTCCGTGTGGTGGAAGGAATAACGGAGAGGTGAGTTCCAATTCCAGTCAGGTTCGTTTGTATTCACTTACGGGCAAATACCATTGGAATCCACTTCTTCCTCCCAAGCTATGGGTTAATTAGTAGGAATTGTATCAGTTAGTTATGTGCCATGCGTGATAAACGCTTAGGCGATCATGTATCTTTCGATACATGACTGACGAGGTAATTTTTTTCCCCGCAGTAGGTTTCAATTTCTTTCTGTGGTAGACCTGTTGCCATTTAATGTTTGTCATGCTATTTACCGATAGGGAGAAGAATATTCCCAAGGGTATTAGCATGTAAGTGAATGTAATGGATTCGACTGGAATTCGAACTCGGCTCTCTGATTTCTCAATCCGAGCCGTTAACCATTACTCCACTTTAACTGTAACTTTAAATCATTATTGCCTAAAAAAAAAATCTTAAAATCCAAAAATGTTTTCCTTAAATAACATTCAAAAGGTTGATAAGCCATAAAAAACAATAAAAAATCCCATTCTCTTTGTTTGTTTACCACTCTTCCAATTTCCGTTAAAATACTTCCTTGATAGTTTTTGATATTTTCAGTTTGTAGGTCTTATCTTGGGATGTCCCTCTGGGGATGTGCCTCTTGGGATGTCCCTCTTGGGGTGTCTCTCTTGGGATGTGCCTCTTGGGATGTCCCTCTTGGGGTGTCCCTCTTGAGGTGTCTCTCTTGGGATGTCCCTCTTGGGGTGTGCCTTATGGGGTCTCCCTCTTGGGATGTCCCTCTTGGGATGTGCCACTTGGGATGTCCCTCTTGGGGTTTCTCTCTTGGGATGTGCCTCTTGGGATGTCCCTCTTGGGATGTGCCTCTTGGGGTGTGCCTTATGGGGTCTCCCTCTTGGGATGTCCCTCTTGGGATGTGCGACTTGGGGTGTCTCTCTTGGGATGTGCCACTTGGGGTGTCCCTCTTGGGATGTGCCTCTTGGGATGGACCATACATTCTGATTTTCTTGAAATTGATGGTTAGTCCTTTCTTTATTTTTTTTTCTTTTATTACATTGCCAAGATGTTCCTGAAGTATTTTTTCTGTGTCTGTCGTCTATGTATCTTATGTTGTTAAGATTATGTTCACCAATATTAAATCCATGTAGGACTTTTAGTTTACTTAGGAATACCTCGAGATCTGGCGAGAAAACGCATTCGTGCTTTATGCCGCTTTCGATTTTTAGTTGTGCATTTGCTCACTCCTTTGCTGTCCACATGCAGGCGGTTGATCCCAGTAAATTTTCGGGATTATTCTAAAATCTTTCCCAAGTAAATCACTGTAAGTTTCAAATTCGAAATTACTGCAGTCAGCTTTGTCCGAGAGTTCGCCGTGTTCTCATTTCTTTTCACACAAAATGCCGGCACTTTCTCACCTCGCGATCATTTTGAACGCTTAAATATATTTCGTAACCTTAGCTTCGTCTGGCACGAAGTAAAAAAAAAGTGGGTTACTTAAAGCTGAACTCAATGCAGTTAACTTTTATGCCCGTTTATCCCAAAATTCCTCTCCTTTGTAACGGTCTTAGTAACGTTTTCCGTTTTGGCCATCTTTATCATCCACCCAACCTAACGTTCCGCCATCCATTCACGCATGCAGATTCTGGTAGATGACCCACTGTCTCCACTTGTTCTTTTTTGCCTTTGATATCTCTCTCCAGTGAGTGTCTATTTCTCTAAGCCCTCTTTCTTCGTTATATGTCCAAGAAACATCAGCTGCCTCTTTCTGACTCTGAGCGTAAGTGTTTCGTTTTTTTTTATTTCCATTTTCATTTTTGTCTATAGTTACCTTAAAACTTCTGTAGTGATATATATATATATATATATATATATATATATATATATATATACGAGTGTGGTACGCGGAACTGAGAAAATACGAAGGAATTCATATTTAATAACAACTTCGTTACTTACATAATAATGGCCTTAACTCTAAATAGAACTTCACAGTTTGAACTCGGACCGCTTTAAATATTAGAGTTTAATTCAATAGATAAAATGTTAACAGTGTTGAGAAACCAGTGTGGATGTAACCCAATAAAGTAATATTGGGTTGGTGCATAATTATCAGGCGTTTTTCTCTGTGACTTATTTGTTAATAAAAATTACTGTTTTGTTTACTTATTTTAAATAAAAATACTATTTTATTTTCAGGTGATAAAAATGCTTGTCGATAATCATACTCATTTAAAAATGTTATTGTTCAATTATTATGTTTCTTTTTTCATAATAAATATTGTTTAAAAAAAGCCTCATAATTATGCACCAACCTAATAATTTTCTTCCCGATGAGCTCATTAACCAGTATTCAACGATTTCCGACTTACGGAATATATTCCGTTGTATTTTTTATTTTTTTTTTTTGGTTTGTTTTTGTTTGGGTTTGTTTTGTTTTGTTTAGCGGTATATGAAACTCTACAGGCTATTTAATACCGAAATCTAAATATTTTGTATACAAATTTTTCTTGCTATGATAATGGCTTTACAAGTTTTACTAATTAACCCATCCTTATAAGGATGCAGAAGGATGTAATGAACATGGACTTCAATTTGATCGAAACGCAATAAAAGATTTTTAAAATCGCCTGATAATTATGCACCAACTGTCGATAGATCCAGACAGATCTTATTTAAATTCAACCAACAAGTTTATTTTTTTTTTATTATTGTATTTTTACAATTCTCGAATGAGATGTTATACATTGGTTATTGATTGTGTATAAACTGTCCGATGCCGATGTATGATATCATTTTCGAAAAAAGTAAAAACAAATTAAGAATAATCATTTTTTACATTTCCTCAGCATGCGTCTTTGTAAGTAAGTAATGTCAAAGTATATAACATTCAATAAAATATTAAAAAGTTTAAAATATTTAAAAAATTCAAGATTGCTGGGTAGTTAAAAAGTTATTGATAAGTGGGAACAACTCATGAAAAAATCTCCATATTAAAATAATGATTTTCTGCGAGGGTTAAACAAAAAGTAACATTAAATCAACTTTAAATCAGTTGATTTTCCTCAAATAAAGTTTCAAAAAAAGCATATTTTATTTTTTTAAAGATTTATTAATAAAGATTAGCTATTGAAAATAATTCCAATCAATTTAAATTCGGTTTGATATAGAGAAAAGGCTTTTGCTCATTGCAAATATTAAATTTAATATATTAGCTTGGAATTAAAACTAAAATAAAAGCTTCAAGAAAGATTTTCATTTTTTAAAACGTATTTTAAATCTTAGGTGTCGATTTTTATATAAGATAAAATTACGTAGTTCGAGGATAGACTATCCGAGAGAGCATATAAACTCTCTCACAACACGCACGAGTGCGCTCGAACACAGAACACACGAGCGCATATATATATATATATATATATATATATATATATATATATATATATATATATATATATATATATATACACTGGTATGTGTGTGTGTGTGTGTTTTTGTGTGTTTGTGCACGCGTGCGTCTGTGTGTGCATGTATAGATCAAATGCTGAAGTAATCCCACACTATGTTTCTATTAAGAATTTTATGTCCAGCTAAGTGAAGTTACTTATATATATATGTATGAATTTAGGTAAAAATGGCAGTGGTAAAAATGGCAACGGAAAAAATGGCAGGATAAAAATGGCAACGGTAAAAATGGCAAAAGTGGATAAATAGGTAAAAATGGCAAAAATGGATAAATAAGAAAAAATGGCAAAAGTAAAAAAATATAGATGAATATGTCACAATGAGTTTATTAAAATCTTGGATACAATACATAATGGAAAAACATGAGAAGTTTGTTAAATTAAAAACAATATT
Source organism: Acanthosepion pharaonis (assembly GCA_903632075.3). Classification (NCBI taxonomy): domain Eukaryota; kingdom Metazoa; phylum Mollusca; class Cephalopoda; order Sepiida; family Sepiidae; genus Acanthosepion; species Acanthosepion pharaonis. Next base: position 1,859,520 of record CAHIKZ030003916.1, on the reverse strand, counting down.
CAGCTAAAGCTCCCCCCTCCCATGAGATTTTACTTTTTAGGCGATTACGTCTGAACACACTGAAAAACTTGGGAAAAAACAATTATATATGACGGCTTCCGGTATTGAAATCTGAAACCGATATTGAGCGGGGTTTATCGGAAAACAGTTCCTCGTCAATTTTGTACACTTAGAGTTGTTTTTTTTTTTAATTTCACTAGTTTGAACACGTGGAAATCAGTAATGCAGTCGAATAAAAAAAAACAATATATTGGATACATTATTACTATGACCTTTAATATATTTAAATTTTATTACATTTCTATTTATAAAAAAACTATTAGACTATTTAAAAAATAGAATAAAGTATTTAAAAATGTTTTCAATATAAACTATTTAAAAAGTATTTTCACACAAAAAGAAAACATTCCAATCATAAAAAATAATAAATAAACTATTTAAAAAATATTTTCAAAGAAAACATTCCTATTATAAAAAAAAGTTTTATTTGATTATTTGTAAGAAAAAACATTCCAATAAAAAAAAAAACGTTTTATTTGAATGGGATTCCTAACCTTCGCGATTTTTCCGATTCCGATTAATCGTCCCAACACTAATATATATATATATTATTTATAAAAAAATTATAAAATAAGTATGTTATAAAATCACTACAAAAATAGCCATTTTGTTTCAACACACTCTGTGTCTTATCAAGTGATATATATATATATATATATATATATATATATATATATATATATATATATATATATATATATATATATATATCTAATCCTAATGTCAGCTGTGAATTATAAAATTAATTATAGTCATCAAATTCACTTAAACACGCTACGATTTGTGCTGCTTATTGCAATTAGGAGTAGGAACCTTGCTCCCTCCCCCAATAAAACTTCTTAAAATCGACAACGAAAATTTAAAAAAAATGTTTTTTAATACTAAGAGCAGGAACTTAGCCCCTATTTAAAACAAGAGGAGAAAGAACCTAGCTCCCCCCTCCACTAGAGTAAATATCTATTTAAAAATATTTATTTTAAAATATTGAGGTGGGGGGGGGGAATTAGTCCTATTTTAAACTAGAAGGATGGGAGCTTAGACCCATCTTTCTCGAACGGTCATAATTTTCTGTTGTTGAATTGCCATTTTTTCCTATTTATCCACTTTTGCCATTTTTACCGTTGCCATTTTACCAAGCACCATATATATATATGTGTGTGTGTGTGTGTGTAAAAATACAGATATAAATAATTCATATCTGTAAAGACAATATAAATGAGACAAGAGGAAAATCTTTTATGCCAAAGCGTTTCTTTCCTTGAGGAACTTCTGTGTAAAAAACAAGCCATTAAATAAAATTTCAACACTTGCCTGAAAGAAAGGAAACGTGATGGAATAATAAACGTTTTCCTCTTGTTTTATCTGGTTAATATATATATATATATATATATATATATATATATATATATATATATGTATGTATGTATATATGTGTGTGTGTGTGTGTGTGTGTGTGTGTGTGTGTATAAAACTTTGATATAGAGTAAATCTGTAAAAGCACAATTATGAATAAAGACAAAAGGAAAACTCATCTTAACTGTCACGTTTCGTTCTCTGAGGACGAAATGCGTTTTCCTTTTGTCCTTATTAATATTAGATTTGTTTATTTAATCTTATGGCATTAACACATCAACGTGATGTCTAACGTGTTGTTAGCAAGCTTGTTTCTCTCGATCAATTACGACTGGGTCCACCATACTTGCGGCCTTGTGCCACATCTAAGCGAGACTTCGTAAAGCACGATTTAATCTTATACACTTGAATGAAAACAACAAAAACAATCACACAGACTCACATCACCACTCTCACACAGCCACTCACCTATATATATATATATGAATGCCACAAGCTATAAGGCTAATGGCATATCTTCAGTTCTACAGTTCAAAACTCTTAAGATTGGGATTCTAATCCGCTTTACTTTCTCTTTTCTTTTTTCGCCATTCTTATTTTTATGTTATTTTTTCTTTCTTTCCACTTTTTCTTTTTATTTCCCCGGTCATTCGTTAAAACGTCTATGTAGAATAAATTACTTTCAGGCTATCTGACTCCGATTTCGTCGTGTGTGTACATACATCGATGAATACATGACTCGGTTCGTGCCCTCCCGGCGTGAAGGTGTCTGGGTCGCCCAAAACAACTTCGCCTCTTTTCCTGCCAGCATTTCCCACTATTTTATCTACGGTTTCTTATCTCTACTTTGTTTGGATCACTTTTCGTCTTGTTATTTGTCGAAAGAAAAAAAAAAAAAGCAACTTTATGGCTCATCTGGTAAAAATGCCGCCTCTGTTTATCATTTTATTCAACCACTGTCTACCTATTTCGGTATATACCTCCCAAAATATTAAGCGTGTGAAAAAGTGTCTAGATCTTTCCTTTTTTTTTCTGTCCAATAAACGGAGTCTTATTCCTTTTATGTGACGTATCGCTTAAGACGTGATCAATCACGGCTCTCCATATCTTCCTATTTTAGTAGTGCCCAATTTCTTAAGACTCGTTGTGAGCCTGCTGGTAGATTTAATTTATATAGTTTTAAAAAAACCCAGAAATGTTGGATATTATGAAGATATGTATGATAGATAACGGTTGACCTCGACTTCAAGAGTTTACACATGAATCTCATCTGAACATTGGCCATGAAAATAGCGATAGATTAGCGAAAGACCGCCTGAAAATTTTGAACTCAAATACCAAAAATGAAGGGTTGAAATTCCTCGTAAAACTTGTTCTATTCTCAAGCGAAAGTTCATTAAGAACGCAAATTGCATTTTTGCTTGTTTTCCCAATTAAACTCTAGTACTCTGTGCGGTAGATTAGATGATAAACTAGTAGACATTTTTCTACCATTCAAATCTGGTTCTGCCTTGATTGTTTGATTTAAAATTCACAGCGGTGAAATACGTAATGACTTTCCAAACACCTTAATATGATCTTAGATACGTCTGTATTTAAAGTTTGGATTCAATCTCGATTCATAATTTCAATGACCCATTGTCCAGATAGAAGAGATGGTAAACTAATTCTAGACGCAGTTTCGTACCATTCAACCTCGCTTTTGCTTTAGTTGGTTGTCTCTAAATTTATAACGGTGATTACTTTCCGAAGAGATTAATATTAATAAACCATTAACTACTGAATCACTTGGACATATTTATATTGTTGTTCACCTAATACAAGACCCAACAACTATTCAAGGTAGAAATCATACGGATGTACAAGTATATAGTAGGATGTGAACATTTTGTGGATATATACGATAGGTAATGATTGACCTTTGACTTAAAGAGGTTAAGGTTGTAGCAATGGGGAAAGCATCATTTCGGAAGTCTCTTCCGCAATTTAATATTTCTGGGGAGAAGCTGTCTGACTATATTTAGTCACGTGGGCATCATGTGGCACAAGGCCGGTTTAACGTGGGATCTCCGAGCCCGTGGGATCTCCGAGCCCGTGGGCTCGGCCAAAAATATGCCCGTTGAACCCGTATAAACGGGTTCAGGGTCGGTTTACCTCCTCGAAAGAGAATCCGCCCTCCGGCGTAGCCTCGTTCGGGTTCCTCCCCGCTCGAAGGCAGAGAGTTCAACCGATCAGCCGGTCGACCGAGACCGACTTAAGCGACTGCCTCGAGAAGCTGTCTGACTAGAAATTGCTTCTTACCACTGGAATATTATGGGAATATGGACGAGTCGATTCCGTGTACGGGGCATATCTGTGAATGTCTATGATTGGTGGAACTGAAGAAGGTAGTTCGTTTGAACAGCTGCCATGAAAATATCTATAGATAATATAGATCCTTACCCAATCACCAGCTAAAATATTTACGGCTCCATGCTGGCTTCGTAGTCATTCAACAGCGTGAAGGCCAACATTACCTCGAGATAAATCTGTTCGACTCCGTTCTTCTTAAATCGATGAACCCCGGGGTGGGTCAGAACGTATTATGACGCCTTTGGGGGACAGATCGTGGGGTTTGATTCATTTTTGTTCTTTGCCTACGCATGTGGGCCCTGTGATTAAACTATGTGTCGGATTTTCTCTAGTGGAGATAGTGAATACACCCTCTTAAATCGATGAATAATTAAATTCGTTCACGTTCTATGTGTCACATATCAAGAGATCTCGAAAAGGAGAATCCGTTTGGATTGTTAAGGCCACTTGCCTTGGAGCTGTGGCTATCAAACTCGTCTCGCAGATCGTTATCACAATTTCGCAGACCACACCGGCAAACCACACTTGTGGACCAGTAAGATAATCTTAGTAAATATTGTTAAGTGTTTGCCTAAAGCGATACACTTATATTTATTGAGCCAGAGATTTAAGTTGCTCTGAAGATTTCTGCTTTCATTTTGTCGATATTACGAATGGCAGGAAATATAGTCGAACTGTATTCTTTTTCTTCTGTTACGGAGGATGTCCCAAAAGTTAGGTATTCACAAACCCAAAGAGTATTTTGTTATATAAATAAAACATTGTGCTCATTTTACTTGCATTATCATGCTACCTTTTCATTTAGTTACCTTCGAGATTGATGTATTTACCCCAGCTGTGCATGAACTTCTAAATAACTTCTCCGAAAAATAATGACATGTTTCACAGGTCCAAACAATTCTTTTAGTTCATTTCAACCCAAGGAAGGCGATAACACCACTAAGACGCAAGGGGAAGTGAAAGAGAAGGAAGAGATTTTAGAAGCAACCATAAACCCAATTAGGTTAGGCGGAGATGTTAGAAGTATAGAGTTGAAGTAGAAGTTATGTTACCGGAAACCCAATCCTAAACAAGAAACAAGGGATACAACTCTATTCCTGATTAAAAGACTGGAATAGAGAGTGAACCGAACGATAGGCGAACCTATTTACGATAATCTAATCCTATTATTTGAACTCAAAACTGTCAAGCGCTATATATGGTCTCACCAGCATTTTAATCCACAAGGCCTGGTGTTTCTTTTGTTGGTGTCTCTCAAAAGTTAAAAAAAACTGACGAGTTATATTCATTAGTCTCACCAGCCCTGACCATTACAACTGACAGCCGCCATGCCATGTAAACGAGGGTGAATTTAATAAAAAATCGGACAGCTTCGACCCAAGAGCGGCTTCTCTGTGGAACGGAATCCCGGCAAAGTGTTTTCCCAAACACTGCCTACTTGACGGCTTCAGCATTAACTGAACTGAAATTTTGCACCTAGAAGAGAAACGTTAAAGATTCCCTGAAGGTTACTGAAAAGAACGTGAAACACCCGAGGAATGTACTGGTGAATACTAAATGATCTGAAATATTACCCTTAGGAAATATAAGTGAATGTTTCCCTGAATTTGATTGTAAACGATGAGAAAACACCTGAAAAATCTACTGATAAGTATTGAGTGATCTGAAATTTTGTTCTTAGGAGAAAAACGTTAAAGATCCCTCAGGTGACTGAAAACGACGAGAAATATCTGAAGAATGTACTGGTATTAACTGATCAGAAATATTGCTTTTAGGAGATGTAGATTAAAAATTCCCTGAAGGAGACTGAAAGCGATGAGAAACGCCCGTGGAATTTACTGTTGGTATTAACTCATCTGAAATATTGCTCTGAGGAGCGAAAGGTCAATGATTTCCTGAAAGTGACTGAAAACGATGAGAGACACCTGAAAAATCTACGAGTGAGTATTAATTGATATGAAATATTCCTTTAATATAGAAAGCGGAACGAAACATTAACTCCTCTGAACATATTAAAAAAATTAAAAAAAACAACCCAAAAACAAAAAAAAAAAATCAAATTGCGTTGAGAGACACATGGGGGAGTTACTTACCTGTGGCACGGGGGTTCGCTTTTGGTCGGATGTGAAGTAAACTGTTGTTCTCCTTTTAGACTGGTTTAAGGCGCCCGTTGCTTGGGATTTCAACCCCACGAGAGCCCCTCATTTCACTAAGAGAGGCGGTGTCTGTGTAATATCGACGCTAGCGGTAAAGTGGTCGCAGGATCGGGCTTTGTCTTGTCCATGGTCCATATGCATATGGCGCTCTTCACGTAAAAACGATCTTGTCTTACACCCTTGCCTTAAAGGCGAGTCCAGTTAAATACACCTGAAGAAGGTATAACGGTTGAAACTTTGTGCATATAACAAAGAGTATGATGGTTTGAATGAAAAGCATATAACAATTCACAAACGATTTAAGCTAACTTAAATATGATTGGTATGTTCAGTCAGTTTTGTGCCATGCGTGATACATGCTTAGGCGATCATGTAAATTTCGATACATGACTGACGAGGCAGATTTTTTTTTTTTCCAGCAGTAAGTTGCGATTTCTTTCTGCGGTAGACCAGTTACCATCCAAGCTATAGAACTCGGTTTGTTCTGCTATTTACCCATAGCTGGAAGAAGAAGAGGAGTTCCCAAGTGTATCAGCACGTAAGTGAATATAATAGATTCAACTGGAATTAGAACTCGGATCTCCGATTCCTGAATCCATTACTCCACCGTGCCTCCTCGAGATTGGTATGTTATGCTTGTCAAATGGAGAAACATTATTGCGTTGTTTGTGTAGATACTTGTTACAGAGTAGAGCCGTTGGTGTGTATCGAGTTCGGGGGTACTTAGATTCTCTTGGTCGAAGAGTGGCCAGGATATACCCTCTGCGAGAGACTTATCATATTCACTGATAACTTTTTCAGAATTATAACATCTAGGAGTAGAAACCCGTGTGAGAAGAGGGCAGTGAACGAAAATATTGTGAACACGGATTTAATCTTGTCTAATAAGCATATTCGAATGACGATTTTAAAAAGAAGTGTAGAAAAATATAACAGCTTTCATAAAACTAGAAACACTACTATAATAAGGAATTTTAAATAAGGAATTTATCATTTTACTACTATGACAAAAAGGTTCGCATATAGGGAGTAGAACTTTCGTTTAGTCATCTTGTATGTGCGTCGTTCTGTGTGACTTCTATAACGTTGTTTTGCAAATTTGGGGATTTCAAACTTGCCCCCACTACAACAGAAGAATATCTGTTACTGTCTGGGGAAATATCTACCTCTCTCTCTCTCTTTTTCTGGGGATCGGTCTGCCAGATATATAAGGTTCCTTTATCTGCCATCCCTTCAATTTTAATTAGCATCATTTTGACCAGATGATACAAAGAGTAGACAATGTCTAGATTTAGTTGAAATATTCCTATTACAGACGCATAAATCAAAATATATATATATATATATAAATAAAGGAATAAAAATAAATTAACAACAACAGTCGGTACGTTGAATATAAAATTGGCAAACCGCATTCGAATTTCGGATGATATTTGCGTTCATGACGAATTAATGCCATTCAAGAAAGGATTTGCTGTATTTGACGGCATATAAGGCGCACGTTTTTTTTACTAAAAATATCATTTAAAGTTCCTCTGTTTCTTAAATTCCATATGTAGGTTTAAAATTCGCGATAGTCGGCTGAAATTAGCTACCTGGCAACTCCTATTAGCTTAGACTTAAACATGAAGGACCAATGAAACACGTGGATGGCAATGCCTGATCATGACCTTACATTTACAGAAAGAATAAAAAGATTTAGCATTGTACAAGTCTGCGAATTAGACCAGAAATTGTGAAATCTTTTTAAACGTGTGGCATTAGTAATGCTGTCAGTGAAACGGAAGATGACGCATTATTTAACGACGATGATAGTAGTACTGAAAATGTGTATCAAAGTTTTGATAACGAAGACGACGAATTTTATGGAATTAAAGATGAATAAAATTTTAATGGTAACTAGTGTTTGCTCAATTGTAATAATTGCTTGATTGTTATTTCGTTTTATTTTCCTTTGGATATAATAAATTCTTTTATAGGCTCGAGTTCTCTTTTTCCTATTATTTTTCGTTTAATTGTAATTATGGGTTGTTTAACCAAAATAATACCTCATAAATATAGCCCAGGCAATACCATTTACTAATAATTTTACTAATTTTACTAATTACCAATTTTTTCTTGATTTGCCTTGCTGAAATTGGGGTACGTCTCTATACACCGTCAAATACGGTAATTCCCCATCTCGACGTGGTTTTCTATGGACATGAATGCTGACATATTTGAAAGAGAATAACAGGTCAACGATACCTGATATTAGATTTTCATAAACCCACTGTAACCTGTTCCCTTTTTCTAAAAAGGAGATGTACACGAATGTATTAGTGATAGGATGCTTGGAGAGGAAACGGCATCCGTCAAGTAGCTACCTTTGTCTACTGAGATAAAACAAACGGTAAAGGACCAGCAGGTTAACCCAACAATTCAGTGGTTATAGGATTAACCGAAAAAAAAAGTGACAGGTGGAGGAAAAAGGAGAGGTAAAACGTGGGAGAAAATATCCGATTAAAAGCCTGAAAACAAGTTGTATTCGGATGTTGGAAAAGAACTGAAGGTGAAGAAATGTATGAAAATAAAGTAAGTAGGAGCAAGAGATACGAGGAATCGGAGAGCCGGGTTCAAATTTCAGTCGAATCCATTAATTTACGTGTTAATACCCTTGGAAAAAGGTATGAATCGTCTTCTTCTACACTCAGCTATGGGTAAATAGCAGGACAGACAGGGTTCTATAGACTTGGATGGCAACTGGTCTAATGCAGAAAGAAATGGCAACCTACTGCGGGAAAAATCTGCCTCGTCAGTCATGTATCGAAAGATAATTGATCGCCTAAGCATGTATCACGCATGGCACATAACTGACTGATCTATGTATCTATGTTTCATAGACAATGCAAAGGCCTTCGATAAAGTACGCCACAAGGATCTGAGGAAACTGTAAATTGGTAACTGAGAACTGTAGACGTATTGGGATGGCCAAGGACGCATTCCAAAAGCTGGGCAGAGTATTGCGAGACAGGAGGAGTTCTTTGGTAGCAAAGAAAAGAATACTGAGCTGTTACGTGACGTCTGTCCTTCTTTACGGCAGCGAATGTTGGACGATCTCCTCAAAGATAAAGAAGAGACTCGAGGCGACGGAGATGTGGTTCTGCAGAAGGATGCTAAGGATATCTTGGACCGAGCGTGTGAGCAACGATGAGGATGCAAACAAGAAGATGGCTTACACGTAACATCGGGAAGAGATAGCTGAAATTCCTGGTACACATAATGAGGAAGGAGGGCCTAATACTCACGGGTCGAATAGAGGGAAAGAGAGACAAAAGAAAACAACGCATGACATACCTTGCGGCCTTAAGCAAGTGGATGACAGAACGTGGCCCGAGGAAGGTGCGAGAGGGAAGGAACTTGTTGAGTGCTGCAAGGGATAGAGGGAGGTGGAGAGTTATGATCGACTGGGTCCTGGAAGGATACGGTATATGTGGGGCTCTCCCCTTTTTACATAAGATGGACTCGTCCAAAGTATACTTATACGTACAGAGGGAATACCTGCTGACGAGATACGTTGAGAGATACGGAGACAGACACAGGGTGTTCTCAGAGAGAGAGAGAGAGAGAGAGAGAGAGAGAGAGAGAGCAGCTTTACTTACCGAGACTTGTACATATACTTTCTACTAACCCGCATTCCTGGACTACTAATCTTCACTTCAAGTCTGTATTCTTACGTATAATACACTTATTTTTCTATCTCAGTTACTGGCGTTTCTTATTTAATTGTACAGGATTCCATTCACGGAATCCACAACAGTATATAAAAAGAAAAAAAAAAGAATTTTGTAAATTTCATCATTTTAAAGTTCTTTATCTCTGGCCAGTCTCCTCTTTGGTCTGTAAATTGAATTGCGGAAATACTAACCAAGACATCATTCGCAACGTGGCTAGAACTCGCAACTCGTAACTCCAGAGATCATTGTGTCATATAGTAGCTACCTAGCACTTCGACGTGATGTAATGTTTAACAAGCTTGTCTTGCTATACCAATTACAGCTGGACAGTGATTTCAATTCTTACAGAACGCTCAATACATTCAGCCTTGTGCCACGTATAAGCTACGCCTACTAAATTAATATTTTGAAGAGCACTTCGACTTGGTGTAATAGCTATGAACCTTTTCTCGCTAGACCAATTATGACTAAGTAGTGATTTAAATCGTCACTGGGTGCTCTATACTTTCGGCCTTGTACCACATGTAAGCTACGCTTACTAAATCACTGTTTTGAAGAGCACTTAGACCTGGTGCTATGGTTAGCAAGCTTATCCCGCGAGATATTCAGATTGAGTAGTGGTCTGGATCCTCTCTGAGTGCTCCATGCATTCAGCCTTGTACCACGTGTAATCGGCGCTTACTAAATCGCTGTAGTAGCTACCTTTATTCCCGAAGGTGCTGAGAGCCATATCCTTAATCAAATTTTATCTCATCTCTGACGAGTGTAAATAAATTTACAATCAGATAACCAACAAGATTTGTCTTAACGAAACAAAGCGAGAGTGATTAAGACCAAGAAATCGACCTGTTTATCAAGTGGTTCGTTGGTATTGTTATTATAAAATTCCGGTATTTGAGACCGTATTTAGATTTAATTTCCATATTTTGTTGTTTACTCAAGAAAAGCTACAACTCACCTGACTTGACTCAGTACATGGCTCAGTGAAGATTTGCATGCGCTAAATTTTCAGCTGATGACAAATACTTTGCTTTGTAAGACTTATGTAGAATATTGCAAACTTTATCAGGTTTATAGGCATGACGATTGATGGCTACATTATTTTTAAATATCATTATTATTTATATTATCATTTATATTATTTTTTAAATATCTATTGCATTATTTCTTTATCTATCTATCTATCTATCTATCTATCTATCTATCTATCTATCTATCTATCTATCTATCTCAATATGGCATTATTTATCTTTTTTATTATCTATGTATTTAAATTTTCATTATCTATCTATCTATCTATCTATCTATCTATCTATCTCAGTCTATTCTTATCTATCTATCTATCTATCTATCTCAATATGGCATTATTTAACTTTTTCATTATCTATGTATTTAAATCTTTCATTATCTATCTATCTATCTATCTATCTATCTCAATATGGCATTATTTAACTTTTTCATTATCTATGTATTTAAATCTTTCATTATCTATGTATTTAAATCTTTCATTATCTATCTATCTATCTATCTATCTATCTATCTATCTATCTATCTATCTATCTCAGTCTATTCTTACCTATCTATCTATCTATCTATCTATCTATCTATCTATCTAACGAACGTATTAGTGAATTTCAAAAATAGAAACCCAATGTAAAGTGAGTTCTGAGTAGGACACCTAATAAAGAGACATAAGCAATTTTAGAAAAAAATCTTATCGTATGGAATTTAAATATTGTTGACCGCAGTAAAAATTCGATCATTTTGAGGCAAGTAAGTTACCTGTCTGGAATTCTTGAAGCAATGGGAGACGAAAAGAAAACAAGAAAAATAAATGTTGGCCACTGTAAACAAAAACAATAAATGAAAAGATTAAAATGAACAAGCGAAAAGCAAAACATATTATTTCGCCAATTTCAAAATGTCTGCCTAATAATTCCGCCGTAAACATACAGGAAAAAAAAAACAACAAAAAACACTCGCCTCGTTTCTGCTCGGAATAAACAAACTTTCAAATTAATTTGAAAGAAAATGTATATAGTCGAAGGAAAAGAATATTTTATTAACTTTTCAAACCTGTATTATCTGGTTCTAAAAGCAACTAAACAGTTGAGTACTTATTGAATTTTATCATTTATTAGATGATGTTCCATTAAATCATAAATAGACAGCATTACAGTAATAACACAGATATATATATATTACAGTAATAACATATATATATATATATATATATATATATATATATATATATATATATATATATATATATATATATATATATATATATATATATATATATATATATATATATATATATATATATATATATATATATATATATAGGGAGGCACAGTGGGGCTAATGGGTATCGGCTTGGATTGTGGAATCGCAGAGCCGAGTTCGAATCCAGGTTGAATCCATTACATTTCACTTACGTGCTAATACCCTTGGGAAAGGTGTGAATCATCTTCTTCTCCCTCCAGCTATGGGTTAAATAGCAGGACAGACTGGGTTCTATAGCATTGGATGGCAGCTGGTCTAGGAGAAAGACAACTCTGAATTCAAAACCTGAGGGGGGTTGTTTGGGGACCTTGTGGCACGTAGTGCACCAGGTCTCTGTATTCGTCCCTTCAAAAAGTGTGGATGGTCCTGTACGAAACCTTCACCACTATGAATCGAATCTCATGTGCCGGTGTCGGGCTGTCAGTTTCCTGGAAACTGATCTGCTTGACCCTCATACGTCGAACCCGACGGGAGAATCGATTTATATATATATATATATATATATATATATATATATATATATTGAGAATTGATATATTGAGAATTGAAAAGAGCTCAATATCAGTGCTAACATATTTAGTTGTATTGATATGAGTAGCTCATATCAATACAACTATATATATATATATATATATATATATGGAGAAATATAGTTTTAAGGCATGCAATATGTATGAGACAAAGTGCTCAATATCTTAGAGCGTATGTAAATATAAAAGTGAACGTTGAATGTCAACAGTTACAGGCGACAGATTGTTTCATGCTAAACGCAGTCACCAGGCCACATACGTTTTCTTCGATTATTTATATATGCATTTTCAGACTATGAAACAGCTCTAAAAGATAGTGGATTCCCGGCAACACTTGTATACACACCACAGAGGAAAAAAAAAGACAACAGGAAGAGAAATATCATATAGTTCAACCTACCATACAACAAAAACGTAAAAACAAACGTAGGGAAAATATTCATCAAACTCTTACGCAAACACTTCCGCAAGACTAGCGCTTTTCACAAAATATCTAACAATAACACAATAAATATCAGTTACAGTTTCACTGACAACATGACACAAATAATAAAAAAAAGCACAACAGGAAAACTATCAACAAACCGCCTGAACAAATTAAACACACGTGTAACTGCAGAATAAAGAACGAATGTTCTTTAAACGGCAGTTACTTACAAAACAATGAAAAATAACAAGCCACGGTAAAATCATTAGATAACGAAGAAAAAATATAAATAGGAGTAACTAAAGGAACCTGAAAACAAAGAAACTGCACAGACAAGAAAATCTTTAAAAAATGGTAAAAATAATCAAATCACACTAAAGGCATCACGGAAATAAGGAAAAGAACATTAACCTAAAATATCAATCCAAAAGCTCCAAAATCTGTTTGGAGGAAAAAAATAATAACTATAATTACGTTCCCAGACCGAAACAAACTACTAAATAAACGATCTAAACTCATCTCCAAATGCAGACCCGATCGCAAATTTTTACTACATTACTTAAAAATCGAAAGCTGGAAAGAATAAATAAAATATATAAAGAAATAAGCAAAAACAAATAAAATAAATTAATCCAAATAAATAAAGTAAATAATAAACGAATTATCAAAACACACCCCACAAAATCGCCGTTAGAATAGACTACCCACAATGCAATAGACTACCCACACTGCATCAGTGACTCGGATATATAAATAGTCGAGAAAAATACAACGCATGTGGCCTGACGATTGCTGTCGCTTCTGAGTATTGACTTCAATGTTCAAGTTTATATTTACATACTCTTTATCCCTGATATTGAGCACTTTATCCCATAAATATGGCACACCTTAAAATTATATATATATATATATATATATATATATATATATATATATATATTCATACATGTTTCATTGAATAATATAGACAAGGGTTGTCTATTTAATTTATGTAAATTCTTTTCATAACGTCTGATAAGCTTAAAAACATTATCTTTAAACGAAGAAAGAAAATCACAATATTGATCCATATTTTTTAATCCAATCTAAGCTTTCGGCTTACATAAGCCATTATCAAAGATGTCAATTACTGTACAATATATTAAGCAATATACGGACAAGACAGTGATGATAGTCTGTGATTGTTTACATGGATGATTTCAAGCAACGATAAACACGTGCATATATATATATATATATATATATATATATATATATATATATATATATATATATATAACGTACGCATAATTAATTATATTTATTTAAATCTGTTTAAATTTCTGGGAGGATGAGTTATCATTATTTACATTCAGACTATTATCCTCATCTTTGTTGTTATCACAACGTTTCAGTCGCTATGCCTACCGGCTTTCATTAGGTGTTTATCGATCCGAAACTGTATCCCTTATTTAATCTATGAGGATAGGCTCTTTTCACATGTCTAGTGATATTTTGTCTCTTATTTTAAGTAATGCTCTGTTTCCATTGAACCCAAGTATATATTGCCTGGCCCCGGGATTGAACTCAAAATTACTATGTCACAAAATTCACGGATCAGCGTTTTAATCCACTAGCATATTGTCTCGTAGGACAATTCCTTGCAGGTGTCATGAATCGATATACACCTGTTGAAGCCCTTGGTGGGGAGCACAACGTCCGAAACGTCGTGATAACAACAACAAAGATGAGGAAAATAGTCCGAATATAAAGAAAGTAAATAGTAATCTATCTACCTAGCTAGCTAGGTATTTGTTGTAACCTAAAAAAAGGTTACTGAATGAGGAATAACCAAAACGGAGGTTGGAAATGAAATGGTAATCTTTATGCCATCAACAAAATTACAATACTCCCCATTTCGCTATTTTATGAAAGAAGAGTTGGAATAAGAAATGCATCACCAAAAGCAGGAGTTTATCCCGCATTAATGGAAATAGAAAGGTAGACCTCAAGACTCTCACATATACAGAGGTATCTCAATTGGTTCCATCATGATGAAAGTATAAATGAACATTATATTAAATAGGGCATCTGATAACTCAGAGTAGATTTCGTTCCGGGAAGTAATGTGTGGCAGTCATAGACAATGAGGTGAAATGTGGAGAAAAGCGAAAAACCACAGTAATATCATGCAATCAAAACCACCTCAGAAGAAATGTCCTGGTCTCAAAAATCGCCTTAAGTCGCATTTCAACCCTGACCACATTAAACTAAAGATGTTCACATGAATAGAACATATCCCAATATACACCCAACCATTACAACGTCCATCTCCAAACATAAACAATAATGAACCTACTGATGAACAAGTTATTAAAAACTATGAAATAATAATGCACTTCTTGACATTGGGGTAAACTTTTAAAATCTGATTACCTTTTCCCCGAATTCAATAACAAATTCCCCGTAGACCCTGTATAAAACGGGATCGGGTAGCTGTTTTCCGAGACGAGACTCTGCCATTTGACATAGACTCATCCAGGGATCCTTTCTGCTTGAAGTCAGAGAGTTTGACCAACACAGCTGGAGGCGAATCTCCAACTGTAGGATATCTACGAACCGCCCCACGGGGTCAGATGTGGCAAAAGGCCGAAGTTAATGTGGGGTATCCGAACCCGTAGCCTCGACCAAAAATTCCCCGTAGACACTGTATAAAAAATTTTAGAATTAAAAATTTAAAAAAAAATAGTTAACGCATTGAGAAACGCATACCACGAAAAATTGGAAACGAAATTAATGAAGCAAAGCAATATAGACAATGAATCGAAATGTGATAAAAAAAAGCGAAAAACTACAGTAATATCATGTAATCAAAACCACCTCAGAAGAAATTTCCTGGTCTCAAAAAATCATCTGAGTCACATTTCAACCCTGACCACATTAACCTAAAAATGTTCGCATAAATAGAACATATCCCAATATACACCCAACCATTACAACGTCCATCTCCAAACATAAACAATAATGAACCTACTGATGAACAAGTTATTAAAAACTATGGAATAATAATGCATTTCTTGATATTGTATTGAACTTTTAAAATCTGCTTATCTTTGCCCCGAATTCAATAACAAATGACTCATCTCATGAAGGAAGTATGGAGTCAGATGCGCATCCAAAAAAGTGTTTATCGTGAATCAATGCACTATGGAAACAAAAAGGTAGCCCTTAAGACCCTCACATATATAGAGGTATCTTAATTGGATCCATTATGGTGAAAGTATTAATGAATATTATATTAAATAGGACATCTGATGGCTCAGAGCGGTTTTCGTTCCGGTAAGTAATGTCTGGCAGTCATAGACGATTTCGGCATAGACACAATTACCGAAATAATAAATGAAATATAAAACAGCGGCGAGATGCCGGAAGACTTAAGTAGATTTATTCTCTATTTTAATATTACTGGCGAAGAAGACAGGTGCAAACTAATGTGAACTCCATTAGACAATCAGCCTAATCAGCTATAAAGGATTCGATGGGTAAATTGTCCCTATTTTATATATTTTTTAATTTCGTGTATGCGCATTGTTTTTTTATTTTTTCGACTGCACAGTATAATAGGATCAGTTGGGCACTGTCTGTGAGAAAAAAAGAGCAACATGACGCCAGAAATTTAGAAACGGCATGCTGTACTGCTTGGCATTCGCACCGGAAGCTCCATACGAACAGTTTCAGAGTGTTTGGGTACCAATCTGAGAACACTGCAGAGGATTTTTTTTCTCTTCTGAACCGTATACCTGGGCAGTCAATGCCATTTTATTTATCGGTCAGCCACCGTACGAATTATATCAATAACAACTGGGACGATTGGGTCGTAACCTATGTGAGAAAACTACTTTAAAGAAAAACTGTTGATGAAAGAAACTTTTTTCAGGTTTAATCTTCCCGAATGTCTGAATAGCATGTCAAATATAGATTTCTAAAAAAAATAAAACTATAAATAAAGGTGAAGAAAAAATTGTAATCAAATTGATTAAGTAAAAGGAGCAAAACGTAAGATGGGAAACACTCAGTCTCCGAGAAATGTAATTACCGCTTCACTTTTTCGCCTCAAGACTAGCGTGATACAACAGGATAATTAGACGGTCAATAATAGCT
>CAHIKZ030003916.1:1815000-1840000 GCA_903632075.3 Acanthosepion pharaonis | reverse complement strand
TCATTTTTGTTTGTAGCCTTTCTGTAAACGTCAAAATTGAGTTAGTTATTATTTCTATTTTTATTTTCAAATGTCCAGGAACGGAAGAGTGTAGTTGGTTTCAGTTTCGAAAGTGAAGTTTATTGTAGGTTCAATGTTGTTAAGTTTGGAGAGAAGATCCGTTAAATTGGTGTTTTTTGGAAATATTAATAACGAGTCGTCTATGTATCTGAAATATGAAGAGTTTATAGGGAGAATATTTTTGAAAGAGTCACTTTCTAGAAATTCTAAAAATAGACAAGCAAGAACGCCACTGAGAGGAGATCCCATTGGTAAACCAAATTTCTGTCTGTAATGTTGGTTATTAAAATTAAAGAAACATTGCTTGGTAATTAGTTGGCAAATTTTTATAATTTTATGTGTAGATAGAGGTAATTTAATTTTTGCATTTGTTAGGTTTTTTTTTTGGTTTTTTTAGTAAATTTAAGCATTAATCTAGCATATAGGGTCAAGCTGACTACCTGCACATATGATTTGATATGTGACGAAAGCTTGTGTAGAAGCAACCACACCTTTTTGAAGCGCCGAATAAAGAGAACTGGTGGAACTGGTGCGCAGTATGCCACAAGGTCCCCAAACACCCCTCTGTAGGTTCCGAATTCAGAGCTATCATTTTCCTAAATTGTCCGCCACCCAAGGCTATAGGACCCAATCAGTCCTGATATTTACTCACATCTGGGACGGGGAGAAGACATGGCTCCATACCTTTCCCAAGCGTACTAGTACGTAAGTGAATGCAATGAACTCGACTGGAACTCGGCTTTCAGCTTTCTATCCATCACTCCACCATTTTGAATTTTTATCAAATCTCTGTCCATTTCCGGATGTGAGAGATTGATCTGACATAATTTTAAGCAGACCTCATTTAAAAAAAAAAAAAAAAAGAAAACGGCGATTTTGACAATTTTTAGAGGGAATACAGAAGATGATTATTTAAGCAAGAACCTATTTTTGCATGCTGCTGTATGCATTTTTAAGTGCTGCTTTGTCCGAGTTTCTTGCATATATTAAATCGATAATTGAATATTTTGCCGTTGATGTCCGCAACACAAATTGCGCTTAAAGGAACGATATCTACCCCACTTCCATTTTCCAATTTATACTTATCCATCTTCAAACTCCGGTTGGTCGTATAAATGTATTTTACGGCCTCCAAATGGAATTTCGCAGCTCTTACTGTTTAGGTAAGTCTCTCGTTAAAACATCACCATCGCCATCTTTGAATTTCCGTTTTAGTTCTTCCTCCTCTTTTTTTTATTTATAATTTTTTAGTTATTGTTGTTGTTGGTTTATATTTTATAATTTTCTCTTCCTTCGTATTTTTCTTTTTATTCCGACTTAATTTTTTTTGTTCTTTCTTTCATACTTCAATAATTTTTGTTTCTTGTAGATTTTCTTTTTCGGCATTTTACATTTTCTTTTCGGCATTTTACATTTTCTTTTTTTTTCTTGTTTCACTCTTTCTCTTTTTCCTTCATTCAATCTTTTTTGTTTTTGTTGTTGTTATCGATGTTTTTGCTGAGGATTTTCTTCTACTTTCTTTTCTACATTTTACATTCCCCTTTTTCTTTCCAAATTTCTACTTTACTTTTCCAGTTTTCCTTCTTTAATAAGTCTTCTTTCTTTTGTTGCTGATTTCTTTTTGTTTTTGCTTTTTGTTTCTCTCTTCCTTCGTTTTTTTTTATGCTCGCTTTACTTTTTCTTTTTTTTTCTTTCAATCTTCCACTATAGTTATTGTTGCTGTTGTTAACATTTTTCTTCTTCCTCTTCTTCTTCTTCTTCTTCTTCTTTTACATTTTACATCTCTCTCTTTTTTACTTTCTTTTTTCTTTCTTTCTGTATTCCACTGTGGTTGTTGTTGTTAATGTTTTCTCTTCATCTACATATTACATTTCTCTTTTCCTTCTTATTTTCTTTCATTCCTACTTTAATTTTTCCTTCTTTCATTTTTTCACAGTTGTTGTTGCTGTTTTTTTTTGTTGTAGCAGTATTCTTCTTCGCCTCGTATGTTTTTTTTTTATTTTGCATTTTTCATTCCTTTTTTCCCTCTTTTTTTTTCTTCTTTACATTTTCTGTTTCTTTCAATCTTCCATACTTTTGTTATCATTACGGTTGAGGAAATTCTTCTTTTTTTTTTCTTCTTCTCCGTCATTTTGATTTAATTCTTCTTCCCGTTTCATTTTACTCTCTTCTTTCTTATTTTACTCTTTTGATTCTCGTTTTGACCCTTTTCTTCTTCCTCCTCGTCCTCCTACTTCCAGTAAATGTTCTTCTTTTTTCCTTCCATTATTTTCTTTGATTTTTTCTTTCCATCTTCCATAGTTATTTTCGTGACAGCCCTTCTCAAAATAGCTATCATTGTGCCACTAGCACTTAGAATAAGATACCGCGGTGGCTGAATCGGTGTTTTAGAGAAATAGACTAAGTGCAAACGAATGAGTGTTTACATAAAGTGGAACAAGTTGTAAGGGAGGGATTCCTAGTGTGGGAACAATTGGAAATTCTGGGCAGTTTTGGCTGTGTCGATGAGAGTTGTGAATCCGAAGTGTCCTTGAATGCAATCGTGTCGACAGCCATTGCAAAGAAGTTGCGTACATGGCAAACGTGTCGTTGTCTTAAAATGCAGATTGAGTGACGGTCTCAGAGGAGAACCTCTGGTCAAGTCACCTGTTCTGCTTCAGAATTGGATCAATACAGAATATGAGAATTAAATGTATTTACGGTCTCCCAGATTACACATACATAACAAAGTTTCGGTGTTTTGAAATATACTCTATCTTGGCAACAGTTAGATCAGAGAAAGAAAATTGTTGGCATATGTAAGTTGAGCTGCTCAATCAAACTGACTTGATAGTGTTCAAATCCGTTTACGATTATTTTACGTCCTAATAACATTTTTCCCCACAGATGAAACATCGCAAGACTCTCGTTATTCTCATGGTAGATGTTCAGACGAGCTCCATTCCACCAGTCCGGACTTTTTCAGCTAGGACTCTCTGTGCTTCGTTCACATCATCGACATTTACTCATTCCCCTCGTATTACATTTGTAAGGAGGAAGTTTTGCTATTTTAGACCTTTATAGCTAAGATCCGCCACACCATGATCACATGGACAAATCCTCCTCATTCCCATTGTATTCCATTAATACGGAGGAATTTCTCCTCAGACAGAATCTTCCCCGGAACTGTTACTTTCCGGAACAAACTACTACGATCTTCACCTCTTGAAGTCTTCAGTCAACTGTTACCTTCTCTACATATCCTCGTAAGATCCTTCGTACTTGTTCCTTTTTATGCATTTACAAGAATCTCTGCATTGAGTATCTCTCGGAGATTGTATTGAGTTAACAATAGTATTAAATAAAACTAAATATATTAAGAAGCCCTCCTCTCCTAGCAGAGAGAAATGATTAGAAAGACTGTATAAAATATAGCTGCTTGTGTAATATTGTACCAAAATAATCTTAGTTCCAAGTTCATACCGGACATGAACGAAGCTGGGCGCATCAGAAGTTTGACATGAGGACAGTCCCTGCCACTGAATTCAGAAGTACGTAACTGCATATTATATATATATATATATATATATATATATATATATATATATATATATATATATATATATATATATATATCTCTCTCATATCACATACGGATTACGGACAATGTAAGGTTCGTGTACTGAATGAGGGGCGCTCGGGACTGCTCGCATTCACAAAATAAGCTAAGAGTAGCAGATAATATATTGGAGAAAATAAATTGCTATGTGATCGAGATTCAAGTGTTGTTTTATCTTTTTACTCGGAAACTCATTTTATTACACTGATGTCGTAAGTTCAGTCCTAGATCTGTTACCTACGGACTCAAGCTGTTCTAGACTAACTAGAAATTAGACAAAATATTTGTTCGATTTATTTAGATATTTCTATTTTTTGACGTTATCTTTATATCTTTTTGCATGAATAAAGATCTTCCAAAGGGTTTTATCCTTGGATCTACGCTGCTGTTTATTTTAATCAATGACCTTCTCAACTCAATGTCTCTGCTAATGACACAACTACTATCGATTCGAAGGTCAAATTAGTAGTCGATCACAAATATAAGAGAAAATCTGTTGTTAACTCTGGCAACGAATGGCTTGTTATTTTTAATGCCTCCAAAACGAATCTTCTTATTAATTGTTATGGTCCGGTTCCTTGTACCACGGTGATAGTCCAAGGTAGAACCCATAAAGAAGAACTCGAACACGGATATGGAATAACACAGATATATTACAAACAGGAATATATACAGAGAAGTAAAAAGTGTTAGTACGAACAATCAGGTTTAGTAGAGAGAACAATGTAGTCTCGACCAGTATCAATATTCCAATGTCTTGCAGTAATTGTCTGAACGCGACTCTGTTTCGGACTGCCTCTGACTCGCTCGCTCTGACTGACTGACAGACTCCTGACAGACTTCTGACGGACCTCACTCCAGACTGAACGGTATTTAGTCACCCCCACCACGAGGGCGTCATGTGGCACAAGGCCGGTTTAACGTGGGATCAACGACCCCGTGGGATCGGTCAAAAACATGCCCGTTGAACCCGTATAAACGGGTTCAGGGTCGGTTTACCTCCCCGAAAGAGACTCCGCCCTTCGGCGTAGCCTCGTTTGGGTTCCTCCCCGCCCGAAGGCAGAGAGTTCAACCGGTCAGCCGGTCGCCCAACTTCAGACAGAACTCCCTGCTTCCTCTTGAGGCGCAGTATTTATTACGTATGGAATAGTCCATTATGTTATTATGGGTAAGGTCCCCTAACATTAATCATCTGAGAGACCTCTTCGTACTTTCCATCAGAATAACTGAAGCTAACCTCCATGAGAGTGGCTCGTTGTGTTTTCTCAAGCTAACAGTCTATGCTGGCATGAAGTTAAAAGATAATATTGAATCTATTGATAGGTCGGCTGTTTTTAAAGATGGTTTATTACGACGTGCTAGACATTTTGTCCTCTTCAGAATGTATCTTATTTATTTATAAATCTGCCATTCATCGATGCTTCGAATATTGCTGCCACACATGGGCTGGTGTTCCTATTTAGATATTTTTCATCTTATTGATTCTGACTTGGCATCTCGGGCACAGTCACTTTTCCCCCGCTGAAATGTAGCTAGCTTGTAGCTTTTCTATGAATACGTTTAAGGTAATTGTTCTGATGAGCTTTCCTCTATGGTACCTAGTCTTTATCAATTTAAGCGCAGTACTAGATTGGCTGCTAGGTCTCATCCTTTTACAGTTGAAATGGTTAGATATAACCGTAAGGTCAATGCTCAGAGTTTCTTTTCTCGAACCTCTTGCTTGCGGAACTTCCTTCTGGCTCCATGCTTTCCAGCCAACTTTAATCTGCAAAAATTTAAATGCAATGTCAATAGCTATCTACTGTCTCCATGATTCCTTTTCTTTTATTGTTCTCGCTCCTTAATAATGTTTCCTTTTCTTATTCTTTCGTACGCGATAATCTTCTTGTGTTTTAGCGGCTTTATTGCCTTGCTCGGGGTGAAATAATTAGAAAAAAAAGAAAAGAAAACCGTACGAGATTATACTGAAAGTTGCTCATCCCAAATCTTTTCCCAAAGTCTGCGAATTTTCCCAAAGTCTCAGAATTTGTCTATATTGTTGGATCCAGTGACTTGACAGAAACAGTTGTGAGTTCAGTACCTGGTTACTGCAGTGGTGATCAAAAACTTGGAGAATTGAGTTAAAGGGATATAACTGAAACAACCGGAAGAGGCATGGCACGTAGAACTAGAACAATCTACCCCCGGTGGACGAAATAAAGATTTCATTTCGAAATTCCAATCACCTGAAGAGGGCCTGAGCATACAATGGCCAAAACGTCGTGAATATGGCAATAAAGATGGGGACAACAGTCCGAATAATGTAAATAATGTAAATAATCTCCGTATTTACAATGGTGTTCTATTCTGCTATATATCAGGAAAAGTCATCCTAACGTCTACCGAGGATGTTTTCTTTATCTTTCTCTGCAATGAACTCCTCTAAGTAGCTTTTGCATTCCTCTCGGCGACTGAATTTTTTTTTTCATTGGGAG
This sequence comes from Acanthosepion pharaonis, assembly GCA_903632075.3. Taxonomy (NCBI): domain Eukaryota; kingdom Metazoa; phylum Mollusca; class Cephalopoda; order Sepiida; family Sepiidae; genus Acanthosepion; species Acanthosepion pharaonis. The sequence continues at coordinate 1,833,868 of CAHIKZ030003916.1, read as the reverse complement.
AATTCTTTAAATGCCGCAATACGTGGTAATCCAATTGTGCAATAATTACTGACTCCGTCGGATAAGTGAAAACTTCCTCACAAGCTGAAATTATTTTTGTCTGATCACCAAAATAGCATTTAGCTTTAACTTCAGTTAAGTCAGATATTAGTTCGAATCAATCATTTGCTTCTCCAGAAAGAGCCAAATCGGAAAAGATTCCTTACCAATCTCACGATTTTCACAACTTCATCTTCATTATTAAAGTTGCTCTTCAGTAACCATTTTCTTACATTTCACTTTGTTATAAACTATCCAGTTTCATCGTTAAGTAGATTATGTACTACTTTCCACTGTCTCTCTTGCCGTCAGTATATCCCGTGAGTGTCAAATTTTGAAAACTTTCTTTCCTCATTATGTTTTTTCAAACCATTTCACCCCAAGCAAGCCGATAATACCACGTGTACGCCGGGAGTGTTACTGGGAGTGAAAGTGAATGAAAACAATTTATTGAAGAGAAAGGACAACAAAAGAACAGTTTCCAGGAAGGTAGAAGATGAGGATTGGCGTTACATGTAAAATATTGAAGAATGTAGGTGATAGGGGAGCAAGAAATTAGAAGGGAGTTCCATAAGCGTGAAATGAGAGAAAAGAAACTATTAGAAAACGTTGGTATCTAGCTAGTTCAACTGTAAAACGGTGGGACCTAGCTGCCAATCTAGCAGCACGCTTATATTAATGCAGTCGAGGCATCCCGAAGGAAAGCTCATTAGAATAAGTGACATGAAAATGTTTGTAGAAAAGACAGAGGGAAGCCATGTTACGTCGCTTAGGAAGTAACTGAAGTCGTGATGCCAGGTCAGAATCGAGTACATTTTATAGATCCTTCTTTGAATTTTGTCAAGAATCTCGATATATATAGTAGTAGTACTAGACCATATATGGCAAAAATATTCAATGAACGGACGAATGGCAAATTTATAAATGTGTAAAATAGATTCAGACAGGAAAAATTGCCTGACATAACACTTTTCTAACATTAGATCTAACAATTGATTTAATCTGTCTATATTTCTGAAATGAGGTATTATGTACAGTATTTACATTAGTCGGACAGTGAGCGAAATAAAGGGTTCAGTTCGAAATTCCAACCACCTGAAGAAGGTCGGAGCGTACAACGACCGAAACGTTGTGAGAAATATGGCGACAAAGATGAGGACAATAGTCCGACTAATGTAAATACTGTAATTGATTTAATATAATGTTGTGGAGTGATTTCACAGTGGAGGCTTGTATTTGTACTAAATCGGCCCTAAAATAGGTTCGACGTACAAAACTTGATATAATATGTATTACGAAGAGTAATCTTGTTGTGGTCGCTGACTACTTTCGTATTCGACTACCTGTCGTCCGACATCGACTGACATCGATCGACCGTCGTTTCTCTTACTACTCCTACTTATATTAGATGGGGGAGTCTATTAATTATAGAATGCGTGTGTTTCACCATAACATATAATCACTCCACTTCATGGACAACTTGAATTCAAAAAAGGGCGCAAAGTGATACTCTCCTGGGGGTTAACATCAGCCATGTTTGATGGCAGATAGAAAAGTTTCTCTATGGTGATTAAATGAATAGTTTTATAGTTGATAAAATTTAGAAGTCATTCCTTGCCAAAGATGACCACTGACTGGAGATCCTTTTCGAGACCAGTTTTACTTAGTTGGACTTGTTTGAATTGCTACTAAGACAGGATTAAATAATTGAGTTATCTGCAAAAATACCTAGTTGGGAATTAATAACATCAACGGTGGTCGTTGATTAAGGTAAGACACAACACATATAGAGCCCTGGGAGACCGTTATAACAACACCGACGAAAAATAATCCAGAAACCTGTCCGTTCAACACGATCTTCATTACACGATTTGTGAGGAACGATTGGATTATGCTAAATATTTTATTTTTATATGATATTTAGGATAAACCTTTATTACGTCAACGATATAGACGCCATGAAAAGAAATCTCTTAAGAGTAACTGACTCATAGTATAACCCTTAAAGTAAATGTCCAGTGTATTATGTAACTATTAAATGAATTTAGGTAAAAGTGTCATGAGTGGAATGCAAGGAAAAAATGGCACAATTCCTTCATAATTCTAATTCCTCTTAATACCACCCTCAAAAATTTTCACCCAGAGTGCAACTCCCTTCACACCCACGCCTAGGACAAGCACTTTTCACACTTTTCCAGTGGCAAAGCAAAGGGCTGTTAAATATATTAGAAAAAAGAAAACAATAATGATATCGGAAAGGGTACTTGGTACAGACACGTTGCAATAATCGTCTCTCATCTACTTTATGGATAAAAGCGTTTCTCATTATTAAATAATAGATATATGATCAATAGACGGCAGGAACACTGTCTTGACAATTGAATTACTTCATATGTGTTCAAAAGAATGTCTGTGTAATGTACACAAATTCACACATAACCACACCGATGAAAAATAAATTTGCAATACCTTAATATGTTTTCCAACATATTCAAGATTAAATGCACAGAAAACAGAGGTGAATAACAGTAAATGATCGTATGCACAGATCAAGATATGCATAAATTCTCAAATAAGAAATGTGTCAATCAAACTTACACCCCATATCAGATATATCATTCTCCTATGTTGTCGTGGAGGAGGGGCTTGAGTGGTCCAATGACAAATGGCGATGTGGTCGGGAGTTCTAACCTTGTGGGAGGGCCACCCTTAGCGGCAGGGTCGAAGACGAGGGCCCAGACTAAGTGAGACCAATCCCAAAGACCCCAACAGCGGAACAAGCGGATGACGACTACAACAGATCCCAACGATTGAAGAGGGCTACTCATGACGGACATACTCCAGAAAGCGTCACTCGAAATCACAACAGAGTCAGCATTCGAGGACACTTCGTTCAGCATAATTATCCATCCTACAAAATGTTTAAGGTCTAAAAAAAAAAAAAACACTAACAAATTGAGTTTTTTTTACAGGTTTTCAGATAAGATGTTTAGTCATCTTGACACCATTTCTCATAAGAATCACTGAAAGACACTTTGATTTATTCCGCTAGAAAGAGAACAGGTTAATTGTTTTGTGTCTGAACTACCGTCTTCCCAACTGAGGAATGGTAAGAGAAAAAAAAGATCATTCAGGTCTTCAGTAATGGTACCAACATTCATACTCTGAATTCCATCTTCAAAGTCCATCCAAAAATCATTAAAAGAACGGTGAATGAGTTTAAAAAAGAGGGAACAGTAGAAAGGAAAACTGTATCAGGAGGTCACAACAGGAAGAGGGATCATCATTTCAAGTTAGGGCTAAAGAATTCAATTAGAAAACTCAATTAAGAAGACATTTCGCACGTGAGAAGGGACGTCTCAGCTATGACAGTCCAAAGAACAGTAAAAAGACTTTTAAATGAAATCATACGTGAAACCTGCAAACCAACTTGTTACTCTAGGACAGAAAGTTAGAATATTAGAGAGGGCGAGGATAATCTTGAATAAGAAGGAAAATGATCCTGGAATCATATATATTTATTTGAACTTCATTTCAATACCTCACATCCTTAGCTATGATTAATTAATGATGAACACCTCATTTTCCTTTTATGATCGATTTCATCGCGATACGTCTATCAAGCTTAAAGAGTAATTATATATTCTTACTGCTCAAAGTAGAGTCCAATAGTGTTATAAAAACCTAGGAGAATTCCAGTAAGATATCTTTAATCATTTCTAAGATACAAGAGCTTAATCTAACAATCGGACACTTTTATTTTTCTATTACACGATTTGTACAATTTTGGTGTTGCACCCGGTATATATATATATATATATATATATATATATATATATATATATGTGTGTGTGTGTGTGTGTGTGTGTGTGTGTGTGTGTGTGTGTGTGTGTGTGTGTGTGAAAATATATAGAAAATAGGAAGGTACTGGTTAGGTAAATAATCCAAAGTCCTTTAGTATTTTAGTTATTATTTTTAAAAAATAGTGCTCGATACAAAAGTAGAGCATAAATATAATTATTTATTTAAAAATATGATTCCAAATCGCGACATAAGAGTCCTATGTTTCAAAACAAGAGCCGAAAACTTCAATATAATTATTTAAATTATTTAAAATAAATTGAGTTTAAATAAGCTCTGTTCCATCTTCAACCGAAATTCTTTTTATTCCCAAAAAAATTTCGCTTGAAGATGGAACAGAGCTTATTTTAACTCAATTTATTTTAAATAATTTAAATAATTTAAATAATTATATTGAAGTTTTCGGCCTTGTTTTGAAACATGGGACTTTATGTCGCGATTTGGAATCATATTTTTAAATAAATAATTATATATATATATATATATATATATATATATATATATATGCACAAATGAAAGACAGAACAGACAGAGTAAAATTCCACTGTTCGTAGCATTTCGCACGTGAGAGAGAAGTTTCAGCTATGAAAGTCCAAAGAGCAGCAATAATAATAATAGTAAAATTTGAAATCAATGCAAAAACCTGAGTAATAATTGCCATTCCAAAGCAGGAAACATAGATAATTCCAACAAGTGTAATTGTAGAAATTCTAACGAATGTTCATTGCAAATCAGATGATAAACAGACTTTCTTGTTTACCTATGTACTATTTTACTATAGAAAATCCAACAGTTAAAAAATTCTATACCTAGTTTACCAAGTGGTACCAACATGTATTATCTTTCTCCAATAACGCGTACAGAAATAAGACGTATCTTTCTAAATCTTTTTGGAACTTAAAAGAAGTTAATAAAAACTCTACGGTAAAATGGAAAATACTAAAAAAAACTAGAACTTGTAAATCTTTAAATGCACCGAGCTTCTTATGTTTACATGTAAAATTACAAATCATCAAATTTGCTGATGAAAATCTCTATTGAACCAAAAGAGTGAATTAACTGCAAATTGCCGACACAGTTTATATTTTACCTTAAAATTATCATTTCTTATAGCCATAATTTATTAGTATATTTAAGGGTAATTAACTTATTTTGTTTACTCAGTTTTAATATTGCTATGTATTGCCGTCCAGTTAGTATTATTATCGTATATAGATGTTCCACGTTTTTAATTTTATCTACAGGCCCTTTTAAGAAGTTTCCTGAACATAAAAAATTTCTTAAATTTTTTCTTGTTTCATTTTTACGCATGATTAACCTATCCCTCCCTTCAAAGACTTTTCAAAAAATTGAACATGTCATATTTGTCTACAATCACGATACATTTGTCGCTGACATATTTTCTGCAATCGTCAATAATGGCTTGTCTGTATTCCCGTATATGGAGAGATGAAAAAAATAACTCATCTACCTTCATCCTCTGACCTTACTTTTCTATTTAGCGCAGACCTATCATATGATTGGCTAACCAAGACATACCCTATCTTGTTTCTATCAATTGTAAAAGAGATGTTCGGTTCATATTGCATTTACCATGCTCAGGCATAGAAGTTATTTTTTGTCAATGTCTGGTAATTCTGAGGCTGCTAGATATTAATTATTTACTATGCATTATTTATATATATATATATATATATATATATATATATATATATATATATATATATATCCTGAAAAAATATTTCGGTGGAGCGATCTGGGTAGAAAGTGTGAGTTTATAAACTGTGACTATTACGGCTAATAAAGCAAGACTCTTCGGTAAAGCGAGTCGAGTTCTCTCAGTCACTGTGTGTTTATCCAAAAATAAATACGCTTAAATTCACCAATGGCTTAGGGGTAGAATCTCCTACTGACACCAATTCAGCTGGATTTCGATCCTAGCTGATGCCCTGTGATACAGCGAAGTAGTCTGTCTGTGGATGACAATATATATATATATATATATATATATATATATAGAGAGAGAGAGAGAGAGAGAAAGAAAGAGGGAATGAGAGAAACTACTAAAATAGATATTTCAACAGTACAACGATTAGGCTTAGTTGCCAATCTAGCAGTTCGCTAAATTCATGCTAAATTGTCATGCTGTACCAAGGAGGAAAACTCATTAGAACAATTTTCAGGAAAATATTTATAGGACCTATATTTCCCTCTTTGTGCAGATCATTCATAGGGATCTATATTACTCCCTTTGTGGCGATAATGGATGATGGAATCGCGATTTACACTGAGGCCTGGGGCGAGGAGAGAAAAAACGGGGGCTTGACGCAATTGAGAAGCGTGCTCGAAGGAAATCAAACAACATGACGACATTAGAGGAGAGCGTTTTCACGTGCATTCATGCCACTTCCGTGTGGTCCTGTACATAACAAATGCTGCAGCGCTATCACTCTTTGGCCGCAGATCCATGATCTATCGAGATCGACGGATGACACATTGTATATCCAAACAAGTTTGATTAAAAATAACCGAAAAGATTTGTTTGTTTAATTTCTTTTTATTACATATTTCGAATTTTCGATTAAGGTGTTGAGCGTTATAGATAAAATGAGGGATCATATTTTGTTATACTTGCCCAAGTACTTTCGATATGGTGTCTGTGTGGCCATTGTCTGCATTCTGGTGTACTTTGTGAAGCTTGACGTTTGAAATACTCTAGCGTGATGTCATGTGTAACGGCTATTGGGAAACGAGACCTCATAAAATCCGATTTATATATATATATATATATATATATATGTGTGTGTGTGTGTGTGTGTGTGTGTGTGTGTGTGTGTGTGTGTGTAGTTGTATTGATGTGAGTTTGTGACCATGGGTTTCACGTTATTTGTGATCGTCAGACAAATAACTCCATCAGTGATATTGAGCACTTTCCAATAAGTACCGTGCATATATAATATATAAATAATATATATTTTCAATAATTGCATAATTGTATATATATACATTTTACACGCACACACACACACACACACACACACACACACACACACACACACACACACACACACACATATATATATATATATATATATATATATATGAAAATATATATATGTATAGGTATTAATATGGATAAATCAAATATCTAGATATTAGGAACCGTATGTACGTGTGTTAGGGTGCATACACAGGTATTCGAATAAATATTTACCCATTTTAATATAAAGTGTAAACAAATCAGTGCTCAATGTGCTTAGACAAAGCTAAGATATATATTAATAAATATATATATACCTACCTTCGAAGTGCAACTTGAAGTTTCGTTGCTCTACCAACTCATCAGGCACGAATTATTAGTTTTTAATAATAATAATAATAATATTTTGTGCTTGATGAGTTGGTAGAACAACGAAATTTTAAGTTGCACTTTTGAACATAGGTATTTGTATATTTATTAATATATATATATATATATATATATATATATATATATATATAATTTGGTGAAATGATTTAGACATACTATGCCTGTTTATTTTTGTTTTAATCCTTTGAATTCCACTAATCAATCTCTTGGTAGCCGTGTATATGTGTGTGTGTGTGTGTGTGTATATATATATATATATATATATGTGTGTGTGTATATATATATATGTGTATATATATATATATATATATATATATATATATATATAAAAGAACAGTGATATTTATAATTCAGAGTTCTTAGCTTTTATTTATATAAAAAAAAAAACAGTGCTGAAAACGATCCGAGGAGCTTTAAAATTATATCTATTTTAAAAAAAAAATATGATACCATCGCGACATTTTCCTAAAATCGCTTGATAATGGAACGAATTTTTATTGTAGATTATATTTTTAAAATTAATTTAGAGTTGGAGTTTTCCTTTTTAGAGACGGGATGCTATGTGTCGCGATGGAATTATATTTTTTAAAAAATAATGTATATATACCCATTTGTGTGTGTGTGTGAATATACGTTAAATCAAATGCAAATATAAATGAAACCACAAGAGTAATTGTATATCAACTCATATTTTTTGATACTGAGAGATACAACAATGCACCGGGATGACCTAATACTGAAAGAATGTCTGACTTCAGGTTCATTATACGAGAAAGACATTTTTAAAGTATTTCTGGAAATGCATTTCAATTGGGCAACTAGGTCTCAGCGTTTTACTGTTAAATTATCTAGATACAACCGTAAGTTCTATTCAGATATTTTCTCTCTTTTCGGATTTCTCGCCTGTGGGACTTCCTTCTGATTTCTTGCTTTGCCGCCACCTACGTCTTCTGTCTTCTAGAATCCTGTTCTTTTATTCACCCTGACTCCTTACTAATGTCTTTTTTTTTCTTTCACTCTTAATAACCATTTCTGTCTTAATGCTTGGGTGACATGATTAAAAAATATTTAAAATTCAGCCTCTGATCATTTTGAATTGTATGGAGTGCCAACCCGATATATCAACAGTAAAATTCTTTTACCAAAGAACACGTTGCTGCTTGAAGACTAAAAAAGGGAAAACTGATTGGCTTGATACAATGACGTCCGTAATGGGTCTATATTGTCCACTCTGTAGAAATAATATTACAAGGTGGAAAAGCTTTTTACAGACAACGCGTTTCGCCTCCGTCTATCAGGCCTCGTCGGGTCGGAATAGGAAACAAAATATGTGCCTAAGGAAAGTTTGTTGGAATATATTTTCTAGTAAAGAATAATAAATCACATTATCAGATTCTTAGACCAATTTTTATTTTTCGTGTAGTAGATATCTGTTTTATCTTTCTTTCTTTCTGTTATAGTGGAACACACATATTCTATAATTAATAGACCCTCCCACCTATAATAAGTAGGAGTAGTAGCAGTTGCTGAATCGCTCAGTGGGTCGGTCTGAAGTCGGACGACCGGCTGACCGGTTGAACTCTCTGCCTTCGGGCGGGGAGGACCCCGAACGAGGCTACGCCGAAGGGCGGAGTCTCTTTCGGGGAGGTAAACCGACCCTGAACCCGTTTATACGGGTTTTAAAAGGGCATATTTTTGGCCGAGCCCACGGGCTCGGAGATCCCACGTTAAACCGGCCTTGCGCCACATGATGCCCTCGTGGGGGGGGTGACTGAATATCGCTCAGTGAGTTGGTCAGTCAGTCGATGTCGGACGACCGTTAGTCGGATATTAAAGTATCAGCCACCACAATTAGATTTCTCTGCGTCATTACCTATTATATCAAGTTCCTTACGTTTTGTACATCGAACCTATTTTAAGACCGACTTAGTACAAATACAGGCCTCCACTGTAAGACCACTCTACAACACTTTCTTTCTTTCTTTCTTTCTCTCTCTCTCTCTCTCCCTCCCTCTCTTAGTTCCTATGCCACATGGTGTTACTATTGCTTTTGAGATGATTGGTAATATTGAATATTTATACTGAATCTCACCAATGGTGGATTTGATGGGTGACTTCTTGATGTTATCGTTCCCAGCATCCTTGTGATTTGGCCTTACGATAGTTGTGAGCGAGGGTTTGAACTTGCTGGCATTGTTCAGACTGTTGATCACGCCAGATTATGCGCTCTCTCCCATGATCTGCTCAGCATAAGCGCAATATAAATCATAGGTAGGCTCTGTGAGTGTTGAGCAAGCACAAACGAACAGAAATGTACATGCGTCTGCAAAAAGGATTGGCTATCCACCCCAGTAGATACAGATACGAATAACCAGTCATCTTACTTATTATAAAACGCATATTGTGTGTGTGTGTGTGTGTGTCTGTACGTTTATATATTGGATCGGATTTCCTACATTTTTCAACCGATTTCAACAAAACTTCACAGGACTGCGTAAAATTACCTTGCTGTGGTTCTGTCAGCGCCAAAAATTGGAAAAACACAACTGTTTTTGCACGAAATCAATTTGAAAACACGATAAAACACGATTCTGTCGCCAGAATGAAAGGGGGACAACTCATATCCAGTTATACTTATTATAAAACCCAGGTTGTTTGTGTGTGTGTGTTCGTTTATATATGGGATTGGATTTCCTACATTTTTCAACCGATTTCAACAAAACTTCATTTTTTCGCAGTTAGTGTTTCTTATTGTCTTGCACACTTTCTTCTTTATTTTTACATTCAGAATGCTTTAAAAATTCCATTTACAAGACAATTGTTTATAATAAAATTCTATTCAATCGATAGACTCATAACGATTGAAAACAATGTTTTTGTTTGAATTTGGGTTTGACCAATTCTTAAAAAAAAAGAACTAATTAAGACATGCGTGCCCGTCAACCTTAAACAATAATCTTTGTCAATTTTATATTTCAGTCTTTATGATGGTCGATACTTGATCTATCTCTTACTGTTACATCTCCGGGCAAAATATATGAGCCAAATAGAATTGTTAGATCAGTGCATTTTCTTCATAGTGAATTACTTTCTCTTCTAATCAGAGTGGTATTTATTAAGTGAAAACCTTGGTCAGATGTATTACGGTGAACGACCAGGGAATGTCGACATGGCATCCCACATATGGTATTAAATAGAAGCATTTTAGGCTTACAAGTTTCTCATCGAGAAGTAGATAGGATGAAGCAAAGCAACCAGTGGAACAAATGATTGATTATTTATCGATTAAAAGTACTTGAAAGGATAAAATTGAACTGAAAACCTTGGTTAAAAGCTATAATTCTTGGCCAGGAAATTGGAATGCAATTTAAAATTGGGTAATGGTCAATTTTCTGGATGCAGAAAGGATAAAAGGAAATCAATAACAGGGTTTTAACTACTCAACTCAAGAGGATTTTAAATGAAAACAAATATTTTGCAATAAGGAAACAAAAATCCAGCGCTGTCATGATTAAACTAGAAAAAGTCTATATTTCTTAAACGCAAATATAGGGAAGCTAAAACATACCAACAATTATATTCGTGTTAAGATTTCTAGTTAATCTCATGAAAAAATTCAATTAGAGTTAACGACAAGGAGAATCCTGAGTTGAAGTCAGTATAAAATGTGGGATTTTTAAAAGTGATGATCTCTCTCTTTCTGTCACTCCCCATTACTTTTTGTAATGCTATTGTGCAGTTGCATGCTGCGAAATTATCAAGGCGAATAGGCATTTATTAATTAATCAGAAATACTCAATTATACGCGATGTATAGACGAAGAAAAATTTTTTATTTTTATTGTTTTTTTCCCCCTTTTCATTCTTGTTCTTTTTTCTGTTCTCTTTTTTACGTGTAAGATTTCTTCCTTTCGGTCCATTTTTTTCTAAATGTATATTTTCTTTTCTTTTTATTCTTTCTTTCTTCATATTAAGCTTTTTCTTCGCTATTCATTTTCTTTCTTTCTTTCTTTATCTAATTTTTTTATGTTCTTTCCATCCTGATTCTACTAAATTTTCGTTTTTTGCCGTGTATTTTCTTTCTTTCTTTCTTTCTTTCTTTCTTTCTTTCTTTCTTTCTTTCTTTCTTTCTTGTTTCATTCATTTCAATTTTGTTTTCTATATTTTTCCTTTCTATCATGCAAAAAAAATACTTTTACTTTCTTTTTCATATATGCATTTTTTCTTTTTATATCCATTTTCATCATTTATTCATTCATTTGTAATTCAAAACACTTTATTTCGTTCTTACTCTCTTCCGTAATACGTACAATCTTTCTTTCTTTCTTTCTTTCTTTCTTTCGTTCTTTCGTTCTTTCTTTATACACATATTCTTTCTTTTTTCTTTTTTCATTTTTTCTCTCTTCATCGATACCACAATTTGTCTTTCATTTTGCTTGCTTTCTTTCTTTGAAGCCTGTAATCTTTCTTTCTTTCTTTCTTTCTTTCTTTCTTTTTTTTCTTTCTTTGAAACCTACAATCTTTCTTTCGTCTTTCTTTCTTCTTTGAAACCTGCAATCTTTCTTTCTTTCTTTCTTTCTTTCTTTCTTTCTTTCTTTCTTTCTTTCTTTCTTTGAAGCCTACAATCTTTCTTTCTTCTTTATTTCTTTCTTCTTTGAAATCTTTCTTTCTTTTTTTCGCATTTTTTTATTTTTGTTCCTATTTGTTATTCTTCTAATATTCGTTTTCCTTTTTTTTTTCAACCTTCTTGAATCCTTCTTCCTTTCTTACTTTTAATCTACTTTCTCCTCCCTCCCGCTTTTCTCTGATTTAACCTTTCGTCGTCTAATTTTTCTTTCCATCACATACAATCACTTCCAGAATTTACCATATTAGGAACAGTTTTAATAAAAATGTCAAATGCCTTTCGAGAAGGGGAGAAGTTATTGCTTTACACAATAGAATTTGCCTCTTAGCATCAGATGCCGTTCTCAGTTTTGCTTCTGTTTTCAATTATATTTTTTTAAAGATTTTGTCTTTCGAAAAATCCTAATTGTTTTTCGATGAAGAAAACACAAAACAATTCTTTAAATATCGTGCACGTGCATTTGTGTGCGTGTGTATGGGAGAGGTGTTTTGTTTTATCTTTCTGTAATTTTATGCAGGAGTTGGCTTAAAAAAATATGAAAACGAGGCTCTGAAATTGATTTGTCTTTGTTTTCGCCTAAATGGATTAAATAAAATTGGCAAAAAATACTAAAGCCAGAGCAGAGAAATGTATTTTTTACTTGGAATTTCTAATGAAAAATTATTTAAAAAATGTAAAAGAAATTGCAATATTGAAATCAAAAAATTAAATCAAAACAGTTCCATAAAGAATCCATCAATCATCTAAAAGACATTACAATTAAAATAAACCCAATATACATGCGCGGAGGGCATCTGCAAAGAAAAAAACAAGATTCCTTGTAACGACAGCCTAAAAATTCATGAGAAGTGCAACAAAGTTTAATAAAATATAAGAAATAGTGAATGTCGCTTATGTAGTGAAAAACAAGCGAAATAATAAATTAACTATTGCCTATAACTTTAAGAAAGAATTATTAATATTACAAAATTTGTTCAGAGGAATAAACGCTTTCATTGCGTCGTTTATGCTATTAACACGTTGTTTCGACCAATCCATTCGTCAGCGTTTGTAATGTGTAATTGCTTGTTGATTTTAACGCCACCAAAACTAAACTGCTCTCTATTAAACATCTGACAGACACCTTTCTGTCTTCCGTCAAAATGACTGATGCTTACCTCCAGGAGTGTGACTTCTGGGGCTAATATTCTTAGCTAACATGAAATGGAAAGACTATATTGAATCCTGCTGTTTAGAAAGTTGGTTCAGTGCGTTGTGTTAGACAATTTTTATCACCAGAATATATCGTACATATCTATAACTCTACTCTTGCTTAGAATGATGCTCCAGTTTTATATTTAGAGATTCTTGATAAAATCCAAATACGGATCAGCAATATTATTGGTCTTGACTTGGCGTCTCGGCTTCAGTCATTTTCCCATTGCTTTCCTGTACCTCTTCTATAAATACTTTCATGAGAATTGTTCGGATGAGTTATTTTTTCTTTAGTTTAATTCCCTATCCCTTCTCTCGTTAGGTGGTCAGTGATGTCAGTTCTCTGGTGGATGCGGGGTATCTTTCGTTTCGGGTGTGGTTTTCGTATTTGTTGTTGTTTCTGAATGAGTGTGTGTTTATGTGAGTGCATGGGATTAATGAATGTTTTATATTATTAAAGTCCCCCATTGATTTCAGCCAGTTAACTGATGTTTCTGACATATTTAAGGATTGGGGTGAGTGGTTTATTACTAATATTATTTTATTTGGTTTCTTGCAAAGAGTTCTGTTTTCATATTATAAATACTCATTGGGGATAGTTCTTAAATTGTTGCTTTATTCCCCACTCCTTCAGACAATGAACTGTACATCGGGGGACTAGTTAGGATTTTCAGAGAGACCATGAGGTATTATGGTGGATGTAGTAAGAAAGGAAAGTAAGAATGTGTTGTTTTGGTGTTAGGAATTTTGCGGTATGTTTAGGTCGGTGTTTGTGTCTAGCTAAGTTTAAAGTTAAGACAGAAGAGGACCGTCTTTTCCCCCATTCACTATTTTTGGAATTGTGCCAAATTTTCTGTATTGAAGCGGAAATAAATATCGCTCTTTGCTGTGGTACTCATTGGGGTTAGTTTTTAAATTGTTGTTTTATTTCCCTTCCCCCACAGACAATTAATTGTATATTATTTAGAACTTTCAGAGAGACAATGAGGTATTATGTGGAATGTCGTAAGAAAGGTAAGTAAGAATGTATTGTTTTCGTGTTAGGAATATTGTTGTTTGTTTGGGTCAGTGAAATAAATATCGCTAGTTTGCTGTGAAATTAAGTACAGTACGAGATTAGCAACAAGGTTCCATCTGTTTACATTTGAATTGGCTAGATGTAACTGCAAGTTCTATGCTAACAGATTCTTTTCTCGCACCTCTCGCTTGTGAAACTCTCTCACGCTTTTAAATTTGATTTTCAAAAATTTAAATGTAATGTCAATCGCTATATTCTGTCTTACTGATTACATTTCTATTGTTTTTCGCTCATCAGTAATGCACTTGATTTCTAATTCTCTCGTACCCAGTAACCTATTGTGTCTTCAATAATACAAAGATATTCGTAAACAACGCAAAGATGTGAAAAAGAAACGGTAATAGTACTATGAGCTGTTTCCTTATAAAGAAACATCCGGTATTCATTGACTGAGTAGACAGTGATACTTTCGTTTGAAATTCATAAAATCTTTCTATTAAAACAAATTTTCAGGAAAATAGTTTGTCCAACTCCACTAGCTCTTACCACTCTTTCCATTAATGGTGGAGGCTAACATTTTATTCTGTGTAGAATAACAATTTCTTGATTATGTCATTACTTTCTCTTCGATTTACATTTGCTATCCAGTTTAGTTGTTACTGCTGTTGAAAGTCCTCAAGTGATATGATTTCTGTTGTTTGGTCAAATACATGATACATTATCGCAATCAAGTATCTTTCGATACATAACTGAAGATACAAATCCTCGTCTTCTCCCCACAGCCAAGGATAAATAGCAGGGCAGACCGGGTTCTATAGCCTTGTACAGCAACTGGTTTAATGCAGAACGAAATGACGATCTACTGCGGGAAAGAAATATATATACAATCAGTTATGTGCTTAGGCGATCATCTATCTTTCGATACATGACTGACAAGGCAGATTTTTCCCGAAGTAGGTTGCCATTTCTTTCTGCGGTAGATCAGTTTCCATCCAGCGTTATAGAACCCGGTCTGTTCTGCTATTTACCCATAGCTGAGGGGAGAAGAAGGGTATTAAAGGATATTAGCACGTAAATTAATGTAATAGTTTCGACTGGAATTAGAACTCATCTCTCCGATGTAAGTTTTAATAACAAACACGTACCTTTAAATTTTTTCCGCAGTAGGTAAACCGCCCGAGCCGCGGCGTTCTACAGGTACCTTTTCCGTATCTCCGGGCGAGCCGATTCCACGGACACGGTCCTTTACAAAGAAGAGAGAACTCTTCTCGGAACACTCGGTGACATCTCCGGGCTCGCTTGCGTCACCGCAACCCGTTGTTTGTTACAGTTCTTTTATTTGTGGTTCTGTAGCGCAAGTTCATAATTTTGGAAGAAAGATGATCCCCGCTAAGACCTACACATTTTATTCACTCGAAGCGATTAGTAAACATTGATCTGAGAAAGGTCAATATTTAATGTGTAAACGATTTATGGAAATGTTTTAATCGAGTTATATGAGTAGAAATTATCGACATTCAAGACCATAATGGCTGTAATCAATAATTTGGTTATATATGTCACTCTTTTTATTTAATTCAGATTTTAACTGTCGACATTTTGGCATTTGTGCGTTATGATAATGTCAGACATGGTGTCCATAAGTACTCTCTTAGTCCTTTGTTCAAAATCTCATTATTTTCGACAAAGTTCTTCATTCCTGAGTTCTTTTTGCTAATAATAGTAATAAGAATTCTTCGTCATCTCCTCTTTAAATTCTTCCTTGGAAAAACATAAAGATTTCCCAAGGAAAAATATTAATTCAACAATGAAATCAAAATCCCCACGAATGATGAAAAATCGTTTTCTGTTTTTCAATTGACCTGAAAGATATCAAGATAGAAACTTCCAGATTATTGATCGATCATTCGGAACTTGAAGACACTTAAAATTTTGGAGAGTGTCCCTTAACTCTCCGAAAACATTATGCTTCGAGGTTTCGGCGAAGAAACGCTCCTTAAGAAGAGGTCGATATTGGACCATAAAGAGTCGGCTGATTAGCGAGGTTTTTGAAGAGAGAATCTTTAACGCTTATGCTGAGATTCCATTGGGATTCTCAGAGAAGAAACGGTAGAATAAGAACACTCTGTGATACTGCGAATGATTAAAGAATTGTTTTTCGAGTAGGTGATCAAACTTTGAATGCTTATGACAATTTTAAAAAATATCATTTCACACCATGCATGGAAATAAAGCCACTAAGATACAAGGGTTTACTGAGTGTAAAACAATATCAGAAAAAAAGATAATATTAGTATGGAGTGAGAACAATAACAAAGGTATCTACCTATATTTCTGAGATGAGGCATTATGTACACTATTTACATTATTCGGACAACATCTTTGTTGCCATATTTATCACAACGTTTCGGCTGTTGTACGCTCCGGCATTCTTCAGATGGTTGGAATGTCGAACTGAACCCTTTATTTCGCTCGCTGGGGTAGACTGTTCTAGTTCCATGTGCCATGTCAAATGGATGTCAGTTATCGGTTATCTCCTGTTAATTCACCTCTCCTTCTCCACTTCCTTAACCCCAGCGAGCGAAATAAAGGGTTCAGTTCGACATTCCAACCATCTGAGCGTACAACTGCCTAAACGTTGTGATGAATATGGAAACAAAGATGAGGACAATAGTCCGAATAATGTAAATAGAATAAAAAAAGGATTAAGAAAAAAGCACAAATAATAATTTGATCTAATATCTTCTTCATTGTTGTTTTGATTACTTCGTTTCGGTTAAAGCGCCCTCTGGCCTTGCAAATATGATTAGTTTGGGAGATGAAGTTATTGAATTCATTATTTGTACTAATATCATTATCTTCTTTGTATTGCTTATTTTTTTTAATGATTTTACCCCAAACAAGGCAGTAAAGCCTCTAAGATGCAAGGGGTCACTAAGAGAAAGGAGAGAACAATAAAAGAAGAGGAAGAAAGAAGACAGAAAATAACGATTGATGTTGCATTTAAATTTTTGAAGATCAAAGTTGACTGGAAAGGAAGAATCTGGAAGGGTGTTCCACAAGTTAGAAGTGCAATAGAAGAAACCGTTAGCATAGAACTTACGGTTACATCTAGTCATATCAACTGTAAAATGATGAGGCCTTGCCGCCATATTGAAATGAGGTGAGATCTATCTTGTGACTGAAGTAAATTTGTGTTTCCAAGTCTGACACAGGAGTGTAAAAGCGGAGCGTCATTAGACGTTGAATACATTAGCAATGAGAAAACAAAATGAGCTTGTTAACCTTCACTCTGCGGCAGATATAAAGTTAATGTAAATATTACCAGCGCGATTTTGGAAAGACATTTCTAGCAGCGGATCTAGCAATTGATTCAATATACTCTTTCTACTTCATGTCAGCTGAAAACGTTAGACTAAGAAGACACAATGAGTCACTCTCCTGGTGGTTAGCATCAGCCATACTGATGGAAGGTAAAAAGGGTTCTCTCAGGTGATTAAAAGAGAGTACACCCGTTTTTGGGAGTGTTGAAATTAACAAGCCATTTCTTGCTCCATTTAAAGACAGATTGCAGGTCAATTTTTTTTAGGATCAACTGCCAATTTTACCTTATGGAAGCTATCAGATATATTATTAAGAGGGGAGTAAATATTTGTGTCATCAGCATAGATAACGAGTTGAAAACTGATGGCATCAGGACGGTCGTTTATGAAAATTAGAGACAACGTAGTTCCATGGTTAGAGCCTAGGACCATACTTGCATTAATGCAAAAAGATCTTGAAGACTGGCCATTAAACTTTAATTTTGCGAGTTGATAAAGATTGAACCAATTCTAAAATTCGCCCAGAAATAACATAACCTTTCAACTTGTGAAAAAAAAACAATATGCCAATCCCTATGAAATGCCTTTGAAATATCAAAACCAACAGCCTAATCTTCACTATGCTTATCTAAAGCTTGATAGCCGGTTTCAGAAGTAATCGATGATGCATCAATAGTTGACCTAGAGAAACCAAAGCCATATCGCTTATCTAAAGGAAAAAGCCCGCGAGGTGAAATGTTTAACCAATTCAAAGTTAATTAGACCCTCAAGCACATTGCCAAAAAGTGGTAGAAGTTTCCTTGTTTCCGATTCGAATTAAAAGATTCTCGGTGCTCTCGTGGTCTGTCAGTGGTATTTTCGACATTCGTTGGTAGAACTATTCATCTCTCGTTGCAACTTACTTCAGCTGCAATCCGCTCTAGTGAGTTATTCCCAAACTTTAGAAACAAATCACAATATAGAAAAAAAAAAAAACAGATTTCACCTGAATTTTTGACAGCGAACATTGTTCAGTGCTGAAACACTTGCCTTCCTTGTTTGGCTCGAATCAGGTAACCAGGTATTCCATGAAAAATACATTTATCTCGAGAATTCAAAATGAAAAAAAAAAAACGTTTAGATACAAGAGTTTTATATATAAACTTAAACAGAAAACTGTTTGAAAATGAAAGTTTCTTCTCTGCGTTCAATGAGATATAAAGGATGAGTAAAAACTTGCTGGGACCTGCACAAAATGTAAATGCGAAGGGCTACTATAAGCAATTGGCTCGTTTGAATGACGCACTGGAAAATACCTTTCTTCTAACATAGGAGTTGATCAGTGACATTGATACACAACATTATCCTTCTGTAAGTGGCAAATGTGATCAGGGAACACGAGTAGGGGAAATTTCATATAAGCGTGTCGAAATTTGTCAATCTCGAAGAATCAATTAT
>CAHIKZ030003916.1:1772500-1807500 GCA_903632075.3 Acanthosepion pharaonis | reverse complement strand
TGTTTTTGTTTTTCCTTCTATCTTTTGCTTTCTTTATTTTATTTAACTTCAGAATTCTCGGTAATGTTTGCTTTAGTAACTGTTGTTTGGCTACAAACCAGACCAGAATTAGACCTTTGTCTCTGATGCAAAAGTTTTGATAAATGTTTTTGTCGGAATATTCAATTGATTTTAACTTTTGAGTTTACAGTATCTTCAGTGAAAAAAATAAATTGGACCTAAAAGTTTTTTTTTATTAACAGAAGCTCTTTCTTCAACTTTACAAAAATGCACTGAAAAGTTCACACGGACGAGCTTTACTTTTAAAAATCTTTTTCTCATTTGATCAGAGTTTTAGGAATTGAGTCAAACCGTGACTTTTATAGTACCCCTCGTATAACACGTAAATCAGCTGTCTTAAGCTAAAGAACAGAAAAGTGTCGAGGTAGAAGCAGACACATCGCAAGGGTACTTCCAATGAGGATGGTATGGAATCCAATGTTTGGGTAGCATCAATACCAGTAGAGGGACTAACTGTTAGCAAACATTAAAATTAGTTCAAATCACATTCACAAATGGTGAGGTGAAAATTTTCGGTAGGTGGGAGCATCTTTGCCTAATATGAGTTGTCAAATTTTCGCAAGGTACGTTTATGTTCTCTCGTCAGGTAGGTGAGGAAGAATACGTGGTGATGTTGAAGTCTAGTTTCATTCCCTTTTTCGGGAGAGGAACTAGAACAGATCCTGTTGACATTAAAGTTGAATGTCTATCCGTTTGCATTTAGTGGGTAGGTAAAACTCAATACTGCGATTGCAAATGTACGGAAAGACAAATATATTAAATGTATTAAAATTTGAGTGAAATATTTGAGTGTTTGTGATCTCTGACCCAAATAATGTACGAAACATGATAGATTGATTTATTTGTTTAACAGCACATCAACACCTTATGGCTCATTTAATGCTGGAATTTAATTTTCTTGGGAGCTTTGAAGTAATAAACATATGATATATGTTATTCTACTTTCACAATTGAATACGTGGTAGATGATACTCCTCTTTTGTGCATATACATGTTTGCGTGGATATAATTACTAGAGGCGGTGATTTGTATGTTTTCTATTGAAATATTTAGTAATACATTTGATATCTTTAAGAAATTGTAGGATATTATATAGACTAATGTCATGAAAGAGTTCTTTCATATTGGTTGATTTCATATCAAATTCTAAGGGGTTATTCAATACCTATATCTAAATATTCTGAACACGATTTTATGGATTCAACTAAATATATTTGGAACGCAACTGTATGCTTCCAACTACAGATAAAATGTATTGTTGGTGATTTTATTATCAGGTCATCCCATAAGTTCTGTCTGAATTTTTAATAAAGAAAACAAGTGACCAAATGTTACATTTAATTACAGATTCAATCAACAATGTATTTTCCCTCATTATCTATGACTTCCTTTCATCTATTAACAAGCTTACTAATTCCATTACTGTAAAATTCTTTTTTCTTTGATTTGAAGAACTCACAAATGTCAGTTTTAACCTCTTCCTGTGTTACAAAAGCTGTTTCTTCCAAATGATTCTGTAAGCTACGAAACAAATGGTAGTCTGAAGGAGCAAGATCGGGAGAATAAGGAGGATGAGGAATTTTCTCCCAACCAAGTTCTTCGATCTTTTGTGACGTGATTCTTGCTGTGTTGGGTCACGCATTGTCCTGATGAAACATCTCCTCTTTTCGATTCACTAGAGCAAGTCTTTTTTTCCTCAAAGCTTGGTTCAAACGCTCTAATTGCTGACAGTATATTTGAGCCTTAATTTTTGCATTAGGTGGTAAGAATTCAATGTGGATTATTCCTTGGCGATCCCACCAGACGGAAAGAAGAAACTTTTACCCATGAAGTTCCCTTCTCGGCTGTGGCTGGGGTCCTTTCCCTTTACCAAGCCACTGTCTACGACGCTTAACATTTCGATTAAAGATCCATTTTTCGTCGCCAGTCACAAGTCTATCCAAAAAAGATGAAACAAGTAGGCGAGAATGGAGAGAACAGCAAATGTCAACTCGGGATTTGAGGTTGTTTTCAGACAATTCATGAGGCACCCATTTTCTAAGTTTAGGAACTTTTCCAACTTGTTGAAGATGACGATGAACAGTTGTATGTTTGAACTGAGAACCACTGCCAATTCCTCAACTGATAAAGCTTTTCTTCAAGGGCTGCTTCAAGAAGCTTTTCATCAAACTCAACTGGACGTCCGGTTCGATCTTCATCTTCAAGGGTGAAATCTCCACCTCTGAATTTTGCAAACCATCTTCTGCAAGTTCTTTCATTCAAACATTCCTCTCCATAAACTGAGTGAATGTTTCTAGCCGCTTCGGCTGCTGAGTTTCCTTTCTTGAACTCATAAAGCATTATGTGCCTCAAATGATTCTTTGATACTTCCATGTTAGCATGGTTTTAATCAAACAAAATTTAATTTTATTGTTCTCTGAAATAAAATTTGATCGGTTTAAATGCATCTAAACATAAAAATAATGTTCAGCTCCATTAGATATTATAAAATACTCTTTAAATTTCGTTCATTTTAACAAAAAGTTAAAATTCGGACAGAATTTATGGGATGACCTGATATAATTATGTATTATTTTCTCATTTTTTTTTATATATAAAAATATATTACTGGTATTTTTTAATATAAAAATGTATTTTTATACTTTCGTAGGGTTTTGTTTTTGTTTGTGGTGTTCACTATTCGCCCTGACAGGTTCTACCATCCCGGGTCAGGGTGAACTTGCAAACAACAAAATATTGAAATGATATATTTGCTATTCTAAAATGCATAAACGAAAACAACACATACTAGTACGTTTTCGTAGAGATTTGTTCTGGAAAGGAGGCATGGTGAAGTAGTGGATAGCGGCTCGGATTGAGGAATCGAAGAGCTAAGTTCGAATTCCAGTCGAATCCATTACATTCACTTATGTTCTAATACACTTGGGAAAGGTATGAATCCTCTTGTTCTCCCCTGAACCCACCTATGAAGCAACTGGTCTACCGAAGAAATAAATGGCAACCTACTGCTGGGAAAAAAATCTGCCTCGTCAGTCTAAGCGTGTATCACGCATGGCACATAAACTGACTCTTGAAAAAGGCATGAATCTTGCTTTGCTCTATTATTAGTCATTTTGATCATGTTCTTATCACCAGCACATTATAGTGGTAGGAAATAAATGGTAAGTTTATGCTCCGTTTACTCATTTGTGGCTAGTTTATCTGCAGTGTATAAGGCTGTAGAGGCTCCCCTCTTTGCTAGTCGGCTCGGGTGGTTAGCTCATCCCTGTTGCAGATGTCTGCTCAGATACATTTCGGTTTAATTAACACTCACACACACACACAGAATCAACCACTGGTTTTTTACTGCAGCTACACTGAGCAGACCTTAGTTACTGTTTTTGTTTGAACAAGGTAAACTTACTCTCAGTCATGATTTGGTTAAGTAGCAAGACAGAACGGGTTGCTTTGGATGGCAACTGGTCTAAAGAACGGGTTGCTTTGGATGGCAACTGGTTTAAAGGACAGGTTGCTTTTTGATGGCAACTGGTATAAACTGAAATATATATATATATATATATATATATATATATATATATATACTTTGATGGCAACTGTTCTAAAGGACGGGTTGCTTTTCGATGTTAACTGGTTTAAAGAACAGTTTGCTCTGGGTGGCATCTGGTTTAAGAACGGATTGCTTTGGATGGCATCTGGTTTAAGGAACGGGTTCCTTTGTATGGCAACTGGTCTAATGTACGTTTTGCTTTTGATGGCAACTGGTATAAGGAACGCGTTGCATTGTATGGCAACTGGTCTAAAGGACGGGTTGCTTTGGATGGCAACTGGTCTAAAGGACGGGTTGCTTTGGATGGCAACTGTTCTGAAGCACGGGGTTGCTTTGGATGGCAACTGGTCTAATGTACGTTTTGCTTTGGATGGCAACTGAAATATATATATATATATATATATATATATATATATATATATATATATATATATATATATTTATATATAGAGAGAGAGAGGAGAGGAGAGGGAGAGGGAGAGAGAGAATGAGAGTGAGAGCGCATGTAAATATAAAAGTGGACATTGAAGTCAATATCCCGAGGCGACAGTATGTTTCTTTCTAAACGCAATATTTCGACCATGGACAGGCGATTGCATTTAGCATAAAACAGACTGTCGCATCTGTGTGTTGAGTTCAATGCCCACTTATATATATATATAATTAAGTAAGGAAAAAGACAATGGAAGAACACAGCATTTTACAGAGAAAATACTTGGAAAAAAAACTGTCCAAAATTCCTTGATGCAGATACATGTTTTCTAGTCTGTAAATAATATGTTTTATCATTCCTTGTTACCGAATTTTAATAAAACCTGTATCAGTGAAGCCATTTTCAAAGAATTATTTGTTTTGCTAAAGTTAATTACGATTTTTCGAAAAATGTGCTTAGTTTGAATATAACGATGTCGTGTTTATGTTAAATTTTATTTATTTCTGCATGTGTTTAAATATTTGTTTTCATTTTTTTATGTCGAAATATCATTTTATGAAAACTGAAAGCGCTTAGAATTCGAATATTATCTGCATAATCTCGATCCTGATGTGAAACGCCAGATCAGAAGACAGGAAATAGTTAATTGAAAATAATTAACTACGAACTTCCGTTGCTTTTTTTAATACAACATATGTTCGAAACTCTCTTTGGTTTATTTTATCGGCCTTGGAAGATAACCTCAGCTTGCGACACCTTTAAAATGTCTCTGAAAACCATATCATGTACTAGCATGAAGTCAAAATCAATCGAAATCAAAAGTTTTCAAAGCTTTGTTCAAACTACTGATCGTGCCATATTGGACACTTTTTTTTCAGAAACTGCAACTAAGCTTCTCTCACAAAAAAAAAAAAAAACGGTTTAAGTTTTGATGAAACCAAATGTACTTGGCTGGGTGTCAGGAACAGGGATTAGGTAGTCACCGTAGCAGACGGGTTAGTTAACTACTCCAAAGCCCAGTAAGCTTTCGGAATTTTGGGACAAAGCAAAAAAATCTGTTATGAATCAGGAAGGACTTGAGGAAATAATGTTAGATATAATAAAATGTTGTATTAAAAAAGATTATAGAAAAAAAGTTCTCAGTAAAGGGTTCGTATTTCAACAGCTAAGTAATGGCGACAATCCATCTAATTTTGTCGCATTGTAGCGTAAAATCTCGTGAATATTGATTATACAGTTATACGCCAATATGCTCGCTCAGTTTCCATTACCTGAGAGGCAAAAACTGAACCAGACAAATGCGAAATGGAGAACTTCTGTTAAAGTTTCTAAAAGAAATCTGCATTAACTGAGAGCCAAACTGAACCAGAAAAGACCAGGTCAAAACTACGACTCGAAACGACATTAATCTGTAGAATGGACTTGAGGTTTTGAACTTCTATTAAAGTTTCTAATATATGAAATCCACAAACAAAAACAAAACACTATGAAAGTATAAAAATACATTTATATTAAAAATACCTGTAATATATTTATATATTAAAAGTATTACCAACGATGCCTATTTATAGTAAAATGGTCAGGAATACATTTTATACTAGAATTACCAACAATACGTTTTATCTATAGCTGAAGATATGAGGTTGATATGCCACTTAAAAAAACCAAGCAACGAACCAACCAAAAAATCTGCGGTGGAATAGCTGGCAAACCCCTAGTATCGAGGTTGGCTTCAGTAACATATAATAATGGTAGGAGACACGGTAGAGTAAAATATTCGGATTGAGGAATCGGAGAACAGAGTTCGAGTTCCACCCGAATCCATTATATTCACTTACGTGCTAATACCCTTGGGAAACGTATAAATCCTCTTCTCCCCGACGAGCTATGGGTAAATTGCAGGACAGACCGGGTTCTGTAGCTTTGGATGGCAACTGGTCTACCGTAGAAAGAAATGGCAATCTACTGCGGGAAAAAAATTGCCTTGGCAGTCATAGAAAGATACATGATGGCCTAAGCGTGTATCACGCATGGCACATAACTGACTGAATGATGATATTAATCGTTTTATTACAAGGCATATTCGACATTTATTGAACGAATTTTATAAATTTCAGCAGCGCTTGAAAAGGATTTGAGATTTTTTAATTTAAAAGACAATCTTTTTTTTTTAATTTTATTCAGGAAAATAGACTTTTCAGATCCACTAGCTGATATCGCTCTTTCTAATAACGATGTGGGTTTTGTTTAAGGTAGTCAACATCTTGATTATGTCATTATTATCTCTTCTCGTTTTATGTGATATCCATTTTAGTTGTTGCTACTGTTGAAAGTCTTCAAGTAACGTTGTCTCTGTTATTTGGTAAAATAATTTGTTATTCTGTAGCGGTAGTCAGTGTGATCTGATCCAGGATAATCATCCGTAATACCTACAGGATACATTCAATTAAAACGATTTTAATCAGTGATCTGAGAAAACGGCTGAATATAGCAGAATTTTAGACATTTCTGAATAAGTTTGAACGCCATACAATTTAAGAACATGTGTTCTTGGGTTAACTACCCCAAATGCAGCATATTCTGTGTTCACTTTCCTTATCTACTATACTAAATTTGTTTCTAAAAAGTGATGGATTTTTATTTATTAATTTGATTTTATTACTAAAACGTTATTTCTAGTGGATACCCATATTTGAGTAGACGCCCTGTTTATTCATTAAACAGTATAATTATTTATTTTCTACTACCGGCCTGAATTTTCGAGAAATCTTATTAAACAAAAATATGCGCTTACCAACAGGATTCGAACCTGCGATCCCCTGGGCAGAGGAAACCGTCGTTAGATCCGACATGTTTAATAAATAAACGCAGCGTCCACTTAAATATGGATATACACCAGTGGCAAAGGGTCACTTGGACCCAGGGCATGCAGTCGCGAATATTTTGTCATATACTGTCTATTATATTATTTACTGTAATATTTCGTCACTTACTGTTTGTCTGTCAACAAATCTACAAGCTACTTGCTACTTCAACGGCTGCGTAAGAAAATGAGACTTCTCACAAAAAGTTTTTTTCACTGCTTTTTAAGAAAAAAAAAGTAAGCATTTTGGTTTAATCTCGTTCACAATTCATCAAATTAACAGTTTCTGTTTTAACGAGACGTAGACATTTTTATTTTATTTTTTCTAAATTTAAGTTTCTTATCGCTTGACGACAGGTGTCAGAAAATGTCCTTTTACATAGGGAACAAAATTAGACACGATTAGGAGATTTATTATTTTGAGGCCTTAATTATTAAGACTTCAAAATAATCAATCACCTCTTTTTACCTATGACATAAAGTCTTGAGAATAACATTTTTGTGATTACGTCAAAATTACGAATTTTCACTTTTCCAGTCATCAATCAGCCTCATTTTTTGATATCTGTCGTCAATTTTGAAATAGTTTTGAAATTTGACCGTCTTGTCGTCAACGAAGCGACAGGTATCTGCGACTGAGGAAAAAGATCAATTGCTAAGCTATATGCTGTTGCAAAATGGGCTCAAACTTAAATTTGAAATCGAATCGCTGAATAAATTTTCCATTGCTGATATCCCTGGAACTTGTCCGCACATTATCATGAAAATAAGTAAAAGACAACAATTGCTAACTTTTAATACATTTAAAGAGTGTAGCAAAGTCGGATAGAAAATATCATAAAACCCAACGCACCGCCATAAACTAAAAAACTGGCTTTTAGCTTCTAGTCATTAACCATTCCGTTGACAAGAAAGCATTAAGTCGTGAAACGTAAAAGGGTTTGTTATGTAGTTTAAATTGTATGACACGATTGTCAGCGGTATTTCTTTCTGATTTGGTTTGATGGTAAAAGCGACGGTTTTGAGTTTTTTCTTATTTCTTCCCAGTGAAAGTGTTTCATGGGATCGCTTTTAGCCCTTATTAAAGTATTCATAAGTACCCCCAAAACAGGAAGAAATCAACAGCGCTACCTAACTTAGTGGTCCGCTCACAAAATGTAGGAAATACTATTTTTTGAAAGATTAGCATTCATTCGACTTTCTTAAAGGTCTTACGGCCATATCACGCAGGTTCTCATACGATCACCGAAGTTACGCAACATCTCGTCTGGTCAGTATCGCTTGATATTACCACGTGTTTTAGGCTTGGATTTGCGGTTGGTGTAATTGATAATGTCTTGGAATTGGAAACTGGAGAGCAGAGTTCCATTTCCAGTTGGGTTCGTTATATTAATTTACGCACAGATATCCTTGGGAAATATATGAATCCTTATCTTCTCTCCCCACCTATGGGTTAATTAGTAGGATTTGTATTAGTAAGTTATTATTATTTCCAAAAATTCTTAATATCTAAAAATATTTTATGACTTTGTATGACCTGCAATAGGTTGATAAGCTATAGAAAGAAACAAAAATAAATATTACGCATTCCTCGAGCCACAGCATTTGTCGAAAAAAATATTGATTTTTTTTTATCATTTTAGAAGTGGATGACCTGTTCATAATATAAATATAGTGTCAAATCAATCCCTGACTTCTTAAAGAGCTGTCTTTGTTTTTATTTACAAATGTTTTTGAAACTTTGTGTTATTGGTAACACACTATTACTACTTCCGCTCTCTTTCAAAACCTGTAACTTTAGATTCTAGATTATTACATATTGTAAAACAAAATATCGAAATCACGTTCAAGAATGAAACAGAGTCTGTCTTCTTTAGATCAAAGAATGGATAAAATTACATAAAACTTGACCAAATCTCACGTTAATTTCATTTCTTCTACTCGTGTATAATCTGACTTCATGTATAGTGCGAACCCTGAAGATTTTTGCATGAATTCCCCCCACCCCCGCCCCGGAAAAATATCAGTGTATAGTGAAGAAGGTTACTGAAAATGCATGATTTCTAAGCTCTTCAAAAAAAAAAAAAAATCCATTTGCTCACCACTAACAACTGCAGGCCTGTCAGAATTTTATTACAGTGTAATCCGGATATAAGAGACCCGGATATAAGAGAAAGCCGGATATAAGAAAGATTTTCTCTGGTCCCAAATTAGAGCCATACTTACCTAAACAAAATAGACCAAACCCGGATATAAGAGAAACCCGTATATAAGAGACTTCTTCTCCGGTCCCGACAACTCTCTTACATCCGGGTTACACTGTACTTTTTTAAATCAAAATTTCCACTCCTGAAACTATCGAAACATTTCTGAACAGTACTCACTGCTATGGCATTATCTCCATAAACGGCACATGTCTTTTTTAGAATTGTATTAGAATTGTATAGAAAATGCGTTGTTCAAACGCCATCAGAAAAAAGAAAACTCTGTATAGTGCCACTGGTCACGGAAAATTCATGATTTCTAAGCTCTTCAAAAAAAAAAAAAAAAAGAAAATTCCCCGTGTACAGTGCGACCTCCTTTATTTTGCGAAAGAAAATCGATCATAAAATTCATACTATACTCAACTATATACGGTAAATCCTTATTTCAGATGAACTTGTCGAATAAAGACAATTCATTCTTTAAGGCGTCAAAATGATAAAAGCAGGTTTTGCTTGATGACAATAAACATGTATCTTGTCTTGTGAACAATATTTAAACTCTTTGCTTCTTATCATGACTTAATGGCATTTGTAGAATCTTCTGCTTTGGTCATTCCACTGATTTCGCGTAGTATTTATGTCCATTTAAAATTTATAGCGTATAAGAAATGAATTATTAACTGATAATATCGAATTGAGAAAAAATAAATATAAAAATACTTTTGACAGTTGCTTCAGAGGCATTTAGTTATATAACCAGTGTTTGGTCAGTGACACTTTTTAACAGACTATCACCAAATACAAAACAAATAGTTGCAAAGGAATTTTTCCTTTGGTAATCAGTCTTATTAAGTTTACTGGTTGAAGAAGTTAAAAATTAGTTCTCATTTACTTACTTACTTGTATGTTAATTTTTAGTTACTTGTACGTTAATTTTAACGTACAAACATTAAACATTCATAATCCGCACACGAATTGTATAGAAAATGCGTTGAAATGTCACTTTTTAGAATATGTATAGATATCAAAAAGTTCGCTCACAGGTGAAACGAAATCACGTGTCCAAACACGACCAGAAAAAAAAAATTAACTGTGTATAGTGCAACCGATCACTGAAAATGCATGATTTCTAATCTCTTCAAAAAAAAATTACCTATGTATAGTGCGACCCCATATTTTTGCGTAAAAAACTGATCATGCACTATACTCGACTATATACGGTAAATAAAATTTCACAACAAAGCGGTCCTCGTTAAACATATTAATAACGATCTTAAAAGCCGCTCTAGCTAGCTCCCCCGGGTGGCTTTTGATTGTGCCTTCATCATAAGAGGTAAAGAGGAATAGATGCGATAGGCAACAATAAACTATAGAAGAATTCAAAATTGATTGCTGCATTTAATCAGTACATTAATATTTAAGCTTACCTTTTAAAACATCGCGACAATTCTTTTGTCGCCACTTAATTTAAAGACAATTTGATGTACGTAGGTCCTTACTATCCATACAAACAATTATTTTTATATCATCGGTGACTTTCGCCAGATTTCGAATTTAATTTCAATTATTCCCAAATTTATTTCCAAGTTATAAAAATTGTTATCGTATAAAAAAAATTCGTCGCAAAAAAAAAAAAAATCACGTAAAAAGTCGCCGAAAATAATCGTAGTAATGAAAAATGGGAATCCAAAATTTCAGGAATCCAATTCGGAATGTTTTTAATTTGCTTACGGAGTCGGCCTGGTTCCAAAATGGTATAAGATGTTGGTCTTCGGCCTCTAGGAGTAAAGTTGAAAAAGTGTCACACACTTTCACCCTGACATTCGCATTTATTATATAGATTAACAAAAAAATTCGGATTTCAAAAAGGCTGAGGACAAGAGTTTTAAGCGGTCCATAATTCAACAGCCATAATATCAATAACCCATCAGTTTTGTTCCATTTTATAATAAAATAATCACAATGTTTCAGAACGCGTCAAAATTCAAAAGAAAAATAATTTTATACAATTTTTCATCCAATACAAGGCCCAAGAGCTACTCAAAATACAGGGTTACATAATAAGAATGTTGTAAGAACCTAAAGAATTACGTAAGAAGCGCATATTATAAGGATATGTAGGATAGATAACAGTTGACCGTAAACTTAAATAGAAGATAGTGGTGATCGATGAAGCATCCTCTCGGAAGTCTGTTCCACAAAGTAACTAAGGAAGAAGCTGAGTAGAACTTCTTCTTTAAGAAAGAAACAGGAAATGATTCGACTCTGTGTACTTGGCCTGACGGGTCTGGTTGAGACAGTCTGAATTGGTGGAACATCTGTAGATCCTCTGGACATTTGATAGCGATAGATTAGCGCGAGTCTAGCAAAGATTTGCGAGAAAGGTATTTTAGGATGGAAAATTTAATTGCCCACGGGAGCGCGTAAACCTTTCTTAACCCTGTCAAGGATGGACAGTGAAGACAATTCGTCGCAAAAAAAATCAGGTAAAAAAGCAGCTCCAAACCGGATATGATAGCCTTACTCCATTTTATGGCAGTTGGAATCAGGTGCTTTTTGGAGCGGTAAAAGGGACAGGCTATATTTTTTGGTATCTTTAGCTATGGATCATATATACAAGTTCCATTTGAGGTCTGGAGTGAAGCCGAGTTTTGACAGTCATTCAAGACAAGTAAAATAAATAAGGCAGTTCAATAGTCGATTAAAAGATTTTTGTTTCGTTCTCTACTCAACAGAATTTACATTTAATGTCTACTGTTGCTAACCTCTGCTACAACAGAGCCAGATATGCCGAATATGCCAGAAGTCCAATCGGAAACCACATTGAAAAAAAACAAAACAAACAAACAAAAAAACTTATATAATTTCTGACTTTTTGGATGATTCACGATTCTAAAACAGTCTCTGATGTTATTTAAATTATTGTTTGTTGAAGGTGATTGATGCATTTTTAACGTCGCCATTTTGATGGATTTATGGATTGTTTTTTTTTACTATCTCATGAGATAGTAAAAAAACTAACTGCTAACTTGTTGGTATGAGAAGAGCATGCGCAATACCTCTTTCAAATACCATTATTTAGCAATGTTTTGTCACATCTATTATTCTGACTTTTTCTGCTTTACTTATCGCTGTAGACATCTCCTTCACTTACAGTTTGTTATTTTCTGTTCTAATAAAACTAAATATATATTGTGAAGGGAAAAAAATAATGATTGTCTATTTACCTACATCAGTCTAAGTTGTATATTGAACCTCGGCAATCATGAACGAAGGTAAGTATTAGTGATAGTGTAGTAGCAGGCAAATTTTAATAAATAAAACAAAATATTTCTTAAATTCTTGAAAAGTATCTCCTACTTTCATCTCTTGAAAAGTATCTCCTACTTATCATCTCAACACCTTATTTAAATTATGATAAACGTGCAATCAATTTACAAATTCAATTACGATAAACGTGCAATCAAGTTAAATAACTGATCCAAGTGCGACTTTTGGATAATAAGTGCGACATTACTGTAATTATTGAACAATATAGTTCATGCCACTTTGACAGAAAATTTACCAGTAAAAAATTCGTTCATCACCATATTTGTATATGAACGCACAACTTTTAAAAATTTAAAATCAAACTCAGCGTTGCTACTGCGCGCTCCAAAAACAATAACTCATTTTCAACAGCATTTTCGGATACTACAATACATATATTTTCGTTGTCCTCTTATTACTAAGAGAAAAAACAAGAACAACATCTATTCTATACCTGAAGATGTCTGTAGGAACAGACGAAAGCTTGTAGTAAAAATAAGAACTAATACGGCAGAAATTTATGGAAACAAGGATCATTTCATTCATAACGGATTCGGAGGTTTTTGTATATTATTTGAATTGTTTGCGATGATGGATTTCTCGCCAATTAAATCATTAACCTTTGCATTTGTTTTTGTGTGAATAATTCATGAATATATATATATATATATATATATATACGATTACAAGCACGCAAGGGAAAGTGATTAGACGAAACTTTTCGATGGTTGTGCTAGCGTAGTGTCACAAGACATTGTGACCGAGTGTTTGATCTGCTTAGTATTTTTGCAAGTTGGCTCTGTGGGTTTTGAAGACACACCATTGTTTTAGACATCTTCAGCAGGTATCTGCAACAATAATTTAAGAAAATTGAAATTAGAGAAAAAATAAAAACTTAAAAAAATAAATATAATGCCAATCGAAATTTCCGCCCTTTTAAATCATGTTCTTTTACTGTTCTCTCTTCTTAATAGTGGTTTTTTTTTTCAGACACACAGTAACCTTTTGCGTCTTAGTGACTTCATTTGCTAGCTTGGGTGTAGTTGTGGACTCGACTACATAGGGAGGACTTCCCAACGTTTGGATTTCAAAATTGGACAACATTTACCTCCCCGAATTTTGAATCCGGTCTCTAGCAGTAATCAGCTAGTGAATCCGGGTCATCGATCGCTCAACATGCTATTAATAGCAGGGGCTGTGTTAGAGGATTTAGTGTTGAACGTTTTTCAATTCTGTCTCGGCCACACGCTCTATACCATCTCAAGGTTCTAGAGTCTCTGTATATCAGATCTCGCAAGACTTCTCTCTGTAAACGAAGAGATTGGTTGATAAGTCTGAATAATATTAGTCTCTAGTTTCCCCTCATTCTATAACTTGATTTACACGTTTTTAATTTCCAGAATAAAACTTGATAACCCGTTGTTTTTTTAGTTTCATATTTACATGCTTGTAATTGAAATAAGAGATTACGCTTGTTCAAAGCTGATATATATATATATATATATATATATATATATATATATATATATATATATAT
Organism: Acanthosepion pharaonis; assembly: GCA_903632075.3. Classification (NCBI taxonomy): domain Eukaryota; kingdom Metazoa; phylum Mollusca; class Cephalopoda; order Sepiida; family Sepiidae; genus Acanthosepion; species Acanthosepion pharaonis. The sequence continues at coordinate 1,793,547 of CAHIKZ030003916.1, read as the reverse complement.
ATGTGTTCGGTGCCTCAAAAAACAAAACAAAAAAAACAAAGCTTTAACATGCAGTTTAAAAATGGAAGATTTTTTGTTTTAGTTTTACTTCCAAGCTAATAAATTAATTTTAACATTTACAATAAGCAAAAAACTGTTCTGCATTTCTAACCGAATTTAAATAGATTGGAATTATTTTTAAATCTCTAAAATCGGCCATTTTGACAAATCTGTGAATACAGTATAATTCTCTTTATTAATAATATCTTTCGGAATCTTTAAAATTTAATTAATCTGAATTAAAAGGAATATTACTGACTTTCAGAAAAGCAGAAAAGCATTTTTTGACACAGGTGAGTTTTTTTTATGAGGTGGTAACACATTTGTCTTGATTACAAGATTTAGGTAAGGTTGAAATATTTGTCGTAAAATTACATAACAAATACAACGTGAAAGCCCTATTTAAATAATTTGTTAACTATCTAGTAATCTTAAAAATTTAAAATATTTTAAACATTCTATTATTTTTTATCTTTTTGCATTTTAGGTACATTTTCTTATGGAGACGCTTGTTGAAGAACTTACTATAGTTATCGCTCTTATTTTCTGATAATGTCGTCTATACACGATATGAACGTATGTATTTACAAAAATTGGCACGTTTATACCCACACACAAAAAAAAACCTTTAAAATTATCTTTAAAATACAGGGACCCCTGAATTGCAGTAAGTTTTTCTATTTATGATTAGTTAATATAATTTTTTACTTTATAAAAATATCACCTAATCAGTACAAATTAATACAGAAATGTAAAAGACTTAAAACTTTATAAATTATTCTAAATAATTTAAATAGGATGAAAACAGTTCTTCTAAAAGTTCGTTATCCCGGAAAAAAATGCTTAAGACATTAGTGTCCATAATATATCTCGTTCATAAAAGCAATTAAAAAATTTTCTAATAAAATAATGTCCTGAAATTTTCATTAAAATCGAATTATTATTAAATTCTGCCAAGACTTTCCAAATGAATGTGTAAAAAAAAACGCAAAAATTTTCCATACTAATTTATGGCCGCCCGTTGACGCAAGAAAAACAAATTTTAAACAAAATTTTGAAGATTCTAAATAGGATTAAAAATAAAATTTAATAATCATAAAATTTTTTAAACATTCCTCTTAATAATATTAAGATAAAGATTTTGACGATAAAACTTTTTTTTTATTAAGTTTGAGTCATTTTTTCATCATGTGCTAACTTTTCGAGAATCTCATGATGTAAATAATATATATATATATATATATATATATATATATATATATATAGAGAGAGAGAGAGAGAGAGAGAGAGAGAGAAGAGACAGACAGATAGAGAAAGAAAGTGAGAGAAATTAGGTTTCCTCCTATTTTATAACTCCTCGCATCAACCTCTTGCAACTTTTGTTCCCGCTAAAAAAGACAACCAGAGTCTAAACTTTCTATTCTCTCCCTCGCCCTGCTTGGTTTCATAGTGCCTAACTCCATCTCCATTGGAACCCCATTCCCACGAAAACGTGGCCGGATAAGATAAAATTAATAAGCGGCGACGTCGCATCACGATTACAGCAGCGAAGGAACGACCAATCTGGCCGGCTCCCTACCCCAGCCGATCAGGCTGCTCGCTGGCCATCCGCATCGTATTAATCGCGTCAACAGTTCATTTCACTCGCAATGCCAACTTCGGCCAGCGTCTATCTGTCACTTTAATTATACTACTCCAATCATAGTTAACACTGCCTTTGGCACAACCAACCCCGGCAAATCTTGGCCACTTGTGCGAAGAGCGCTCATGCGCTGTTTTCTATTACAGCTATTATGCTTTTCTAAGCCTTCTCCGTCGTTTTTCGAGAATCAAAGTGATAAGTGTCAGAGAAAGAGAGAAATAGAGACAGATAGATACATAGATAGGTAGATAGATAGATAGACAGAGAGAGAGAGAGGAAGGAGGGAGAGGTTAGTTCAAAGAAGGGACAATAAAGCAATTTGGAGAGAGTGAAAATTTTCTCTCTTCTAAATCACAGAAAGTAAGACAGAGGGATATAATCTTTTTTCTCCCTTTTCAACAACTCAAAGAGAGAGAGAGAGAGAGAGAGAGTGAGAGAGAGAGAGAGAGAGAGCGAAAGAAAAATAGAGAGTGAAAGAGAGAGAGAGAGATGAGAAAACAAATTAATTTCGAGAGAGGGAAATTCTCTTTCTTTTCTAAATCAAAGAGTGAAGATTCTAATCTTTTTCTTCTTTTTCTATAAGTCACACATGCAGAAAGAGAAAGAGAGAGAGAAAAGGTGACAGAGAAAGAGATAGAAAGAAAAAATAGAGATAGAGAGATAGCAAAGGAGTGAGAAGAGAGAGAGAGAGAGAGAGAGAGAGATTAAGGCAACGAAAGCAATTTGACGTGAGAGAGAAAATTGTCTCTCTTTTCTAAATCACCAGGAGTAAGAGATGTTCTTATGTTTTTCTCCCTTTTCTACAAATCACGCACACACACACATTCTTCGACAGGGTGGTCCAAAAATCTTGTCACCCCCCCTACCAAAAAGTAATGAGAATAATAGAGCAATACAGTAATACAAAGCACATGTACTTGATTCAGTTTATTCACTTTCATTGACGCTGTAACACATCGAGAAGGTCTGTATGAACACTATAATTTTCGTGGCACAAAATGATGCCGCGCCATGTCCTGTGTAATATTTTACGAAATTGTGCTTTGTTGATTGTTGCAAAGACTCTCCGGATGGCGTTCTTCAACTGATGGGTATTCTGGTATCGTTCATGTGAAACTCTCTCCTTGATAATACCCCACAGAGCGCTGTCGCAAGACGTGAGGTGTGGACAAAGCGGGAGACCAATCGACAAGTGATGGAAGTTATATAGGGGCGACGAGACTTTCGGACAACCCTCTATTTTACGTTTGTGATGAGCGGCAGTGAGGAAAGGAGAAACTCTATTCTTTCTCTCTCTCTCTCTCTCTCTCTCTCTCTCTCTCTCTCTACAAATTATAATGATAAAGATATAATATGAAAGAATTTTATCTATGTTCTTTCCAGAAAATAATACTGAGAAAGAAGATAGCCATTTTGTCCCTCTCGCTTTTCTGCAAATCATAGTGTATGTGAGAGAATGTAAGATTTCCTTCATATTTTTTTTTTTATATTTTTAACTGCAAATGTCTCGGGAGGTATTTTGACTGACGACAGAAAAAGCGATGCTGCAATCTGAAGATGCATTGGAATAACGAAATATGCCTTACAAAAACTAAGCAAAGTATTAAGAAACAGGGATATTTCATCAGAACAAAGAAAAGAGAACTGAATTGGTATGTAATATCAATTTTTCTACATGGCAGTAAATTCTAGACAATATCCTCACAGATGAAACAGAATCTTAAGACAATAGAAACGTGGTTCTACAGAAGGATGCTGAGAAGACTAAACATATGAGCAACGAGGAACATTTAGGGAAAATGAAATAAGCACTTACATTTAAAATCGGAGAAGGGCTGTTGAAATTTCTAGGGCACATAACGAGGGATGTGGGCTCGGAGAATTTGATACACATATGCTATATGAGGAACAGAGAAAAGCAGGAACCTACCTACCTCACGGGCTTGTGTAAATGGTTGGTAGTACAGGGATTGGTATAGATATAACATGAAAACACTTACTAAGATATACGAAGGACAGGAAATTGTGGAGAGCCATGATCACCCAGGTCCTGAATGGACAAGGTACAACGAAGAAGCACTGCAAATCGGAGATATGCATTTACTTTAACGGCTATCGGTGGAGTCAGCTTAAGGCATGAATCCATCTATTTTTCCTAAAGATATCAGTGTAGACTGGGAGACCACTGGTATAAGAGAAATACAATTTTGAATTCCAAAGTGTAAAGAAAGTGAGAGGAAACAAAAGACAAAGATAAGAAATACATGAAAGCCATAATTCCCAACGTCTTAAGGAGACATGCCATTTTAAAAAAAATCTCAGAAGAAGAGGGATAGACAGCAAGTACGCACGCGATAGATAGATAGATAGATAGATATAGAGGGATAGAGGTATTTTCAATTATTCTGTGTTAAATAGTGCGTGTAAAAGAGAGTGGTAAAGTCTTTCTTTCTCTGAAATCAGTAAATGTAAGACTGGTGGAAGTGGAGATTCATAAAAAAGATAGTGTTTTCACACCAGGGCAGAGCCAGATCCATGATGATACTGAGGAAGGTGCTGGACGTTATGCAAAACTTGCTGTCACTCTACCCTTCGAAATTAGCCGTAAGCCTGAAAATCCATGAAATAATAATAATAATAATAATAATAATAATAATAATAATAATTACGAAGCACACATACTGAAGAATTGGGTTCAACACAAATGCAGATTCTGTGATAAACACCCAGAAAAATTGACCATTTTGTATCAGGTTGCACAGAGTTACCACCCACTGAAAAACACGGCACGGGTGGACCAATATTTGTACTGGAAAATCTACAACTTTTACAGAAAGGAAACTGCAAGAAACTGGTATGAACCCCCGACCCTGTTTCAGAGATAGGACCCGTAACAATTTTATGGGACTTTACAATAAACATAAACAGAACAATCAATCACCCAGACATCGTGATCAAAGACCACAAAGAACAGAATGTACTTTTCTTATTGACAGGAGAGTTCCTGTAGATTGTAATGTATGTTTGAAGATTTTCAAAATATTATTAAAATACTAGGATCTTGAAGTGGAAATTTAAAAAAGAAAATGTAGCATATGAGGACATCAGTAATTCCTGTTGTAGCTGGCGACATCAGATTGATTGGAAAAAAGTTCCGATAGACTCATTGAAGGGATTTCTGGTAGCCCATGCCTTAAACAAATACAGAAAGATTCTCATCACAACTACAGCTCACACCTTACGAAGGGCTTTATCTATGTAAAAATATGGATATTTACTTGATCCCCCCACACTAAGTCAGGTTGTGACACAAGGTCAATTTATAACGTGGGGACCCGAGGGTTTTCACCCGGGCCGCTGGTCTTAGCTGATCATAGTTTGTCCAAGCTGGTCAGAGCTGGTCTAAGCTAGTCATAGCTAGTCTTGGCTTGTCATAGCTGGTCCAAGCTGGTCAGAGCTGGTCTAAGCCAGTCATAGCTAGTCTTGGCTTGTCATAGCTGGTCCAAGCTGGTCAAAGCCGGTCCAAGCTAGTCGTAGCCGTGATTCCACCAGTTCAGGGAGGGAGCCCTGTACCATGTAAGTATCTATGTAAAAATATGTGTGATATTATGTTTTTTGTTTTGTTTTTGTTTTATTATAAAAATGATCAGTGGAAAATATCATGAAGCCATTTCTGACCTTAGGTCACTGGTTGGGACCTGGAAGAAAATGTGGAAGCAACGGAAATCAATAATAATAATAATAAACCTTATCAGGCTGGGTGACTTACTAGGTATATTGGGCTTCTTATATTTCTACATTGGCCTCACTTTGTTAGCGTGCTCTTCTTTCAATCTATAATAATAATAATAATAATAATAATAATAATAGTAACGTGCCAAAATATAGGACGTTCTTGCCACTATTGACTCAGTTATCACTGGGGCGTTGGCATTTATAATACCGAACTTAAAATATTACATTGAGAAAATTAGAATAAAGTCTGGCATCCAATCTTTTTCAGAAATCTGCATTGCTTGACATTGCGCATATTCTGCAAAAGGTGCTGTTTGAGGTTGTATGTCGTGATAGAGAGCATCATAATTCAAGATAACCGATAGAAAACGAAAAAATCTTCGTAAGAAGAGAAGATAATAATAATAATAATATGGCAGTCCCTGCTAACTGCAATGTATCTTTGAAGATATTCAAAAAGTTGTCAAAGTACAAGGACCTTGAAATAGAAATCTCGAAAATGTGGCATATGGGAACATCAACAATCCCTGTTGTAGTTGGAGCCCTAGGACTGGTTGGAAAAGATTGCAGTAGAGTAATTGAAGGGATTCCTGGAAGTCCATGCGTCAAGGAGATACAAAAAATTGTTCTGACAAGTACAGCCCACACCTTACGAAGGGCTTTATCTATGTAATTTAATTTTTTTTTTTTTTTTTTGTCAGTGGAAAGTGTCATGACCCCATTTCTAACCTTAGGTCCCTGGGCGGGACCCGGAAAGAAATGTGTAAACGCCAGAAATCAAAGAAAATAATGATAATAATAATAATAATAATAATTGAAGTGAAAATCCCACTCTTACCTCAACAATGGAAGAAGGTATACAGTTCTGGTAAATATTATGTTCTTGCCCTAAATAACATAACAAAGAAGCAGATTAGATTACGTAAGAGTTAGAACGGATGAAAAATAAACCAGAACAAACGTCGGCGGAAATCACAGAAGAGGATGTTGAATGCGTACTGAAGAAAAAAAAAAAAAAACACAACTGGATACCTCCAAGAATGGAAAAAATTTCCTAACTTTTTGCTCTATTATTTAAATACAGATATAAATAATAAAAAAAATAAAAACTAGCCAAAGAACTTTAAGAAATGGTCAATGATCTTACTAAAATTCCAGCACGAGTAACCAAAGAAATTACCTTCCTTCTATCCAAGAATAGTGACACAAATGTCCCAAAAAACTATAGACCAATTACATGTCTTCCCGCAACTTACAAATTGTTGGTATCTATTCTGACAAAACAGATATATTCCTTCTTTGGAAAAAAATGACAGTACCCCTTGAACAAAAAGGATGTAAACGTGTCTCTTACGGATGTAAAGACCAGTTACTTATTAATGGGATCATCTTGGAAAACTGTTTCACTACAAATAAAAATCTCAGTACTGCCTGGCTAGATGATTGTAAGGTATTCGATAGTGTTCCCAATTCCCAGATCTTAACGTCTTTAAACATATACAAGTTCTCAGACGTTGTCATCAGTTTCATCAAATAAGGTTGATATGGAAAACAATACTTCAACTCAATCATATAAATGGAGTCTATAAATCTGATGAAATAAACATTAACAGAGGAATATTTCAAGGTGATACTTTATCTCTCTTACTATTGTGCCTATGCCTAACCAGCGAACTTAACAGGACGGAATATGCCTATCTCAAAAGAAAATAAGCTATTTTACAGGGAATACTCAAAGTTTGTCTATATTTCTGACATGTGGTAATATGTACAGTATTTACATTATTGTCCTCATTTTTGTCGCCATATTTATCACAACGTTTCTGCCGTTGTACGCTCCGGCCTTCTTCAGGTGGTTGGAATTTCGAACTGAACCCTTTATTTCGATCACTGGGGTAGACTGTTCTAGTTCCACGTGCCATGTTTCATGGATGCCAGTTATCAGTTATCTCCTGCTAATTTTCCCTCTGAAAGTTCTCCAACTTAACCGGGTATTGAACTCATACTCTTTGGGTCTGTCACTGGATCTAACCAACGCCTTTATCCACTGTGTCATGTGTCCTTGAGGACATCTGGGTATGAATTTATGGGTATTATAAACCTAATGTTTTCAGCATCAATTTTACCAGTGCTCATATTGCAATTTTGCTGTTATCCTTGCATGTTTTTACCAGATTGCAACTGTGTTATTATTGCTTTTCTCTGGCACTCCTTATTATTGGTTCCCATATTGTATTTATTTCTATGCTCGGTCGGCTCAGGAGATTTTTGTGGCCGAGCATATGTGCTGATTCCTTAAGTTTACGAATTTTCCAGTGGTGTTTCCTGTCTATGATCTCAACATGATCCCACAGGGGACGGTGATCTCCCTTCTCTCTCCATATGTGGTCAGCCACGCCTGATTTTTCTACTTCCCCTCGCGTTACAGCTTTCTGGTGTTTTTGAAGCCTTACCTTGAGGGGGTGGCCTGTCTCTCCTTTATATTCCTTTCCGCATCTACAAGGGATAGCGTAAACACAGTCTTTAGTAATGTTCTCCTCTTGGGGGGGTCTCACTCGAGAGAGATATCTGCGAAGTGTTGTCAAGCCTTTGAAGCTTGTCCTGATGTTATATGGACCGCAGATCCTTTGTATTTTCTCTGATAACCCCTTCACATAAGGCAGGCAGACTGTTTTCTGAGTGTTGTTGTCCTCCTCTTGTACCCGCCTATCCCAGTTTTGGGGGGCTGCTGCCATGTACCCAGGGTAGTTGTTACAACGGCCGAAACGTTGTGATAAATATGGCGACAAAGATGAGGACAATAGTCCGAATAATGTAAATACGTTACTCAAAGTTGTATGATAGGAATGACAGTGAGCTGGAAAGTCTACTGAAAGCAGTAAAATGTTTTAGTGATGACATTGGAATGGAATTCGGTTTAGATAAATGTGCTAAAGCCACACTTTTACAAGGATCTGCAATAAATCTCCTCTATTAGCTTAAACTCTGGGGTAACAATCAAAGATTTAGAGCAAGAAGAAGCTTATAAGTACTTCGGTGTAAATGAGAGTGAAGGAATTCACGATAAAAATGAAAGAAGTAGTGAAAAAGTACGATAGAAGCGTGTGACTGATATTAAGAACTAGATTGAATTATCAGAACAGAATTACAGACAGTTCATGTATTTATCAAGGCAATTTTTGTATTTCTCTTAAGCTGGGATTTCCATGGATTTTTTCAATGTGTTGTGTTCCTTTTTTATCATTCCAAGCGCACCTTTTATGACTGGTACTATTCTTGTTTTCAATTTCCGCATTTTTTCTATTTCGATTTCCAGGTCTTTATACTTTGATAGTATTTCAAATTATTTGTTTGTTATCTTACAGTTCGCTGGATTAGCCATATCAATTAGTAGGCAAGTTTTTTGCTTTTCGGTTTTTAACAATTATGTCCGGCCTATTTGATTTAATGTTCCTGTCTGTAAAGGTGGTTTAATCCCATAGAATTGTAATGTCTTCTCTTTCTGTAACCGGTGCTGGGTGATGTTCATGTCAGTGTTTATTAACATCTTTTCGAAGGACTTACGAAGGGCTTTATCTATGTTAATATGTTTGTTTTTTTCATTTTCTCGGTGGAAAAAATCATGACGCCATTTCGGACCTTAGGTCTCTGGTCGAAACCCGTAAAGAAATGAGTGCAAACCAGATATCAAAGTAAATAATAATAATAATAATAATAATAATAATAATAAAGGACAAACAGAAGACGAAGGAGAAGAAGAAAAATAAAAAAATAAAAAATGAGTGAATAAGAAGAGAATGAAACATTTTTCAAAAATCAGGGGAATTTAGAAAAAAATAAAAAATACGAAAGAACATTAAAAGAATATTTTTTTAAAGATGAAGAAGAAGAATAATGAATGAATAAATGAACGAATAAGAAAAAAAGACGTAAAAGAAGAGGGGAATCGAAGGAAACATTTTTCCAAAAATTCGGGAATTTAGAAATAAATAAAAAATAATAAAGGACGTTAAAAGATGGATATTTTAAAGATGAAAAAGAAAAAGAAGAATGAGTGAGTGAATGAATGAATGACGGAAGGAAGGAAGGAAGGAAGGAAGGAAGGAAGGAAGAAAAAAAAAGGCATAAAAGTTGAGGAAATCGAAGAAACATTTTCAAAAAATCGGAGAAATTTAGAAAAATAAAATGAAGAAAAAACTAAAAATTCGGTTAAAAGGAAGGAACTTTTTAAAGAAGAAGCAGAAGAAGAAGAAGAAGAAAAAGAAAAAGAAGAAGAAAAAGAAGAAGAAGAAGAAGAAGAAGAGGAAGAAGAAGAAAAAGAAGAAGAAGAAGAAGAAGAAAAGAAGAAGAAGAAGAAGAAGAAGAAGAAGAAAGAAGAAGAAGAAAAGAAGAAGAAGAAGAAGAAGAAAAAGAAGAAGAAGAAGAAGAAGAAGAAAAAGAAGAAAAAGAAGAATAATAATAAGAAGAAAAAGCCGTCAGTGAATGTCGCATTTTTTTTTAGCCAGCCATATAATAAAATTGAAAGAACGAAAAAGGAAATGGAAGCGTAAATTGGAAAGGCATGCTTTAAACAGTCTTGAAGAATTCTGTAAAATCTTGATTGGAAATTTGAGAGAAGAATCGAAATCGTCCAAACTAACCAAAATCGCAAAAAAAAAATAATGGGGAGATTCCTGTAGCAACCTGGTATCAGCCTGTCTTGGCGGAAAAATTCTGAAATCAAAATCACGGAGGAGGCAAATGGTAGCCGCTGTACACACTTTCTCAAGAAGTCATTACAGTTGCCATATATAAGGTAGATATGAAGAGCCATGATCGTTTGTATCCTGAAGGAACATAACAGAAACTGCTGGTTAGTTTTTGTAGACTAATCGGAAAGAAATACTAGCCAAAAGTTAACATTTTCTTTGATTGAAAAAGGTATCTGATTTCAATTGATTTCTTCGAGTGTTCGTCTCTGTGATAAGTAGGTGGAATCTCATTCCGTTGGTCATTTGGCTGGCCAATGTCAATGTCAATGTTGGTTTTTCCTTTTTAAAATGAATGCGCCGATCTGATGTCGTACTTCATCCAATCTGTCTTAAATCGAATCATCTCTTCAATCTACGACACTAGCTTGGCTACGCACCTGAGAAGTCGGCAGCCTGGATGACCCCTTTTGCTTGATTGAATTCCGAGTATCTTATCTTTATCAAGATTACAATTCGGCGAAATTTACTTTCTGCATTGCTGAAAAGCCGAACAAAGAAACACAAAAGAAGTTTCGAGGAAACATTTTTTGAAAACTTCTACTAACTATACAAAAGTGGGTGCTGAAAACTGATTGACACGACCCGTCCCACTACCAGAACTGACTCACTGACCAAACATCGCAATTATTTTGGGGGTGACTTAGACAAATAATTTTTCAACGCCTAATCGTACACCATAGGTTAAATTCTCATCGAACATGTGACAAAAATCGATGATAAAATTGTGGGAGGGTGTGTTCTTATATTGGAGGTCAATATGTTGACGATTTTTCCCATCTTCAACATCAATGTAAAACAAGTACAAAAGGATCTGCAGTGATAGCTTTACAGGAAAAATTTATTTTACTTAGATTTTAGAAACATTCTGCAGAATATTTTAGTACTCACAATATTTATGTTTTCATTTTTCGTAGTATAATAATCATAATAATAATTGTCACAATAATCAACAGATATCCCTCATCAGTTAATCATAAACATCTGATGATCACCAGAAGGTATTTGGTCGAAATGTTGTGTCAATAATAACATCTATACCAATGAAAATAAGAACTAGAAAACAGTATTCACATTAGTCGGACTATTGTCCTCATCTTTGTCGCCATATTTGTCACAACGTTTCGGCCGTTGTACGCTCCGGCCTTCTTCAGGTGTTTGGAATTTCGAACTGAACCCTTTATTTTGATCACTGGGGTAGACTGTGTAGTTTCACGTGCCATGTTTTGATGGATGTCAGTTATCAGTTATCTCCTGCTAATTTTCCCTCTGAAAGTTCTCCACTGCCTTAACCAGGAATTGAACTCCCCTTATTTGGGTCTGTCACTGGATCTAACCAACGCCTTTATCCACTGTGCCATGTGTCCTTGAGGACACCCCAGTGATCGAAATAAAGGGTTCAGTTCGAAATTCCAACCACCTGAAGAAGGCCGGAGCGTACAACGGCCGAAACGTTGTGACAAATATGGCGACAAAGATGAGGACAATAGTCCGACTAATGTAAATACTGTACATAATACCTCATCTCAGAAATATAGACAAACTAGAAAACAGTTCGAATTAATACTAGTATCTAGTCAGCATTTGCTACTGTTTATGGGCCGACTCAGTTCCGATCAAGGAAATTGCATCGGCTTTTATGTTCATCTCTTGTCTATTGACGCATCAGTCTACTCAAGCAGGGTAATTTTGTTGAGCTTTGGTGATAGTTGACAATATCATACCATATATATTCGTGTGTATAAGACGGGAAATATGTGACAAAAAATTGATGATAAAATGGTGAGGGCTGCTTATATTCGAGCCAATATTTTACCGATTATCACCATCATAAAATAAGCAGAAATACGGTTTTATTTATTTAAAGAATATTTTTAGTACCCACAGTCTTTATTCATGTTTTTTTTTATTTTTCATTATACAGGATGTATCAAAATACTTTTACAAACATTGGGGGCGAGTTTCTCACACCAAAACAAGAATGAAATTCTATATAAACTTATCCTTCGTTTTTGAGTTAAGTTTAAAGAGATTCTACGATAGATGGCGCTGTGTTGTCATGCAGACTAACTTACATTTGTCATTCCAGTGCATTTGTAACGAGTCTGTCTTCAACGTTTAATTTAAAACAATTTTATCTTGTTTTAGTGTGAGGAACCCACCCCAAAGTTTGTAAGAGTATTTTTGGATTGTATCTTGGATTGTATATAGCGTCTACCGTAAACATTAAATTTAAAAGCTGAAAAACCAACGATATGTAGATATATATCAATACGGACCTTTCTCCTCGTTTTGGTGTGAGGAACCCGTCCCCAAATTTTTTGGTGTACCCTGTCTATTAGAGTTATTTTTCGCACAAGCTTTTCTTTTCTTATTGCAAATGATATGGGCATCAAGCTCACTATATAAAACTTAAATAACTTTGCAAAAATGGATCTATTTGCAGGATGTTTAAAGTTTTAAGTCATGCATTTCATTCAATAAAATCTTGTTACATTTGGAAGATGGCGCTATTGTCGTCTGTTAAATGAAGTATACAAACATTAGAGAAAATGGTTAAACTTTTATGAAACAGATGAAATGGTAAAAACATCATTGTACAATGACTTTATGAAACTAGAAACTATACTCTAAATGATAATTTAGTATTGAATATTACTGGTTTGGTGCTTCTGCTATGGATTTAGAGATTCTTGATAAAATCAAATATAAGTGACTAACTCTGGCAAACGGATGGCTTGTAAATATTAACGCCTGCAAAACAAATGGGCTCTCTTTAATCATCTGAGAGACATCTATCTACCTTCTATCAGTATGGCTGATGTCGTCGTGTCCACTAAAATATCAAATACAATATTTATAAACCAATCACACTCAAGAAAACACTTACATCTTAAAACACACCAATAAAATCATAGATTACAAATCAGAATATTTGTTGTATTAGTCATCATTATTTTTAGGTAGATACCGACCAAATATCGTACGAACGTAGTAGAAGTCATACCAGGTGACTTCTTAGGGCCAATTAGGAATAAGTAAATAATTTAATTCTGGAGCCGATATTGTTCGGAAAAAGTGTATAAAAAACATACGAAATCCGTTCCCAAAACAATATACACGCGGCTGTCACCAAACTACACACACCCCTCGTTGATGACCTTCATGACCTCATGTTAAAAACGACAGCGTTAACAAACTTCAGACCACGGCAATACCGCCAACAGTAAGAAACAATTCGTATCTCTCGTATCCGTTTTTACTATGAATCACGCACACACATGTTGACTTTTTCATACAAACACACATATCACAACATTTTATTGTTTCTCAGACACGTACACAAAGAGAGTTTATATCTTATTTAAGAACTTTATCAACCCAAACAAAAAACATTACTTTCCAATCTATTATCAACTGTTTGCATTCTTACCGTTATATTAAATCAATGTTTATTTGTTGAAACTACGTCGTCTTTTGTACTGAATTTTATTCCTTCAATGAAAAGCGTTTGATTATTCAAGACGGCCATATTACGAGCGACCCTGTAACGATTTTTGTATCCCGACACTCCAAATTTTAACATTCAACGAAAAACCGAGTAGAAGGATTCCTACAATGTTAACCTCGAGTAATTTGCTGCGTCTTCTCGGGCTAACATTCTCGGCCGACATGAAATGAAAAGATAATATTGAATCGTTCCTGCTTTAAATATAGATGCCACATATGGTCTGGTGCTCCTGCTATATATTTAAAGATTCTTGATAAAATCCCAAGAAGAATCTGCTATTGGTGATGACCTGGCACTAACACAGAAGGGGTTACAGGGCGTGGAAGAATTAGGAACATAGACATTACTAATGAGTAGAAAAAGAAAACAGTAATCAGGAGGACAGTTGAAACTACCTTGTCTTTTGTACTGAATTTTATTCCTTCAATGAAAAGCGTTTGATTATTCTAGACGGCCAAATTACGAGCGACCCTGCGATTGACATTGCATTTAAATTTTTGCGGATTAAAGTTGCCTAGAAAGCATGGAGCCCGAAGGGAGTTCCAGAAGCGAAATTGAGAGAAAAGAAACTGTTAGCAGAGAGCTTACGGCTACATGCAGCTAACTCAACTGTAAATTGATGAGATCTCGCCGCCAGTCTAGAAATCCGCTTAAATTCATACCATAGTGAAAAATTACAATGAAAGTATTTATAAAAAAAGACAGAGAGGCAACTTTACGGTGGTGGGAAAATAACTGAAGCCGAGCCGCCAGATCAGGACCAATAATATTGCTGATTCTTCTTTGGATCTTATCAAGGAGCTTCAGGTAAATAACAGGGACACCGGACAATGTATGGCAGCAATATTCTAAGCATTGACAAATAGTTGAGTTTTAAATATACAAAATAAATTCCGGAGAGAAAAATTCTCTCGCCTGACACAGTGAACTGAATTTCTTATCAGCTGATCTAGCAATGGATTCAATATAGTCTTTCCACTTTATGTCAGCTGGGAACGCCAGCCCGAGAAGGGGAAATGAGCCACTTTCCTGGGGCATAGCATCGGGCATGCTAATGAAAGTCATAGAATGTTCTCTCAGATGATTAATGGAGAAAAGTTTAGTTTTGAATGCGTTAACACTGACAAGCAATCTTCTGTTTTCGTTAACGATGGTGTTTTGTACATCAGCTGCCATTTTGACCTTGTCGGACTGATCAACCTTACTCTCGAGGCAGGAGTAAATGGCAGTGTCGTCAGCGTAGATGCCAAGTTAAGAGTTGATGTCATCAGGAAGTTCGTTAATGAAGATTAAAAACAGCGTAGGACCAAGGATGGAATCCTGGGGAACACCCGCGTTAGTGCGAAAGGATGTAGACGATTGGCCATTCAGGATAATATTCATTTCACGATTTGCTAGGAACGACTGGATCAGCTCAAAATTGTACCCGGAGATACTGTTACTTTTCACCCTGTGTAGAAAACCTGAAACGCTTTTGAGATGTCCAATGCTACAGCCCGGGCTTCATCGCTTTAATCTAGAACATGATAGACACTTTCCGCAATCATCAGCAGTTAACCGGAAGAAACGAAAGCCGTATTACTTGTCTGAGAAAAGGCCTTGCAATGAGAAATGATGAACCAATTCATCATTAATTAGGGCCTCTAGTAGTTTCCCAAAACGTGGTAGAAGGCTCAAATAATCGTAACGTAGCTTTTATGTGTCTTTCTTGTAAATATTTTCATGGTAATTATTCTGATGAAATTTTTTTACAAATTTAATCGCAGTACTAGATTGGCAGTGAGGTCTCATCATTTTACAGTTGAAATTGTTAGATGTAACTGTAAGTTCTATGCTAACAGTTTCTTCTCTCGCACTTCCAGCTTCTTGCTTCCCAGTCAACTTTTTGTTATAGTGGAACACACCTATTCACCTCACCTATTCTATAGTTAATAGACTCTCCCACCTATAATAAGTAGGAGTAGTAAGAGTAACTCAGTGAGTCAGTCGGTGCCGGACGACCGTTAGTCGAATACGAAAGTATCAGTGACCACAACTAGATTACTCTGCGTTATACCTATTATATCAAGTTCCTAACGTTTGGTACGTCGAACCTATTTTAGGACCGACTTAATACAAATGCAAGCCTCCACTGTGAAATCAATCCACAACACTTTTATCTTAAAAAATTTAAATGCCGTGTCAATCGTTATCTTATGTCTCCTTAATTGCTGTTCTTTTAATGTTCTCTCTCCTTAATAACTTTTTTTTCTCGTGTTCTTTTACGCTCAGTATCCCTTGCATCTTAGTGGCTACATTGCCTTGCTATGGGGAAATGATTAAACAACTTTTTAAAACATTTGAGATATCAACATATTAAAATTTTATTTAAAAAAAAATAGTTTACACTCGCGAGAATGTAAAAAAATAACATGCCATCTGTACATCAGTCGCCTCGACTTATACACGGGTTTGGGATTTTTACCCATGTCTTAGACATAAAATAGCGGTTGTCAGTTTATATATTTGTGCATAGGGCATGTATCTTTAAATAAATATACTGAAACGATTCCTCATTTGATTCTCTCAAGGCAATAAGTTAAAGCGTAACGTACGGTATATCACGTTGTAAGACAGGTTCTCGCACGATAACAGAAGTTAAGCAAAATTGATTTTGGTCAGTACCTAGATGGGTATGCTCTTTTAGGATACCAAGTTGCTACAAGCTTGGATTTGTGTAATGGGTAGTGTCATGGATAATGGCTCGGAATTGTTAATCGGAGTAGCGAGTTCCAATTCCAGTTGGATTCATTATATTCACTTACACGTTATTACCCTTGGGAAAGATATGAATCCACCTCTTCGCGTCCCAGCTATGGGTTAAATAGTAAGATTTGTAACACTAAATCATTATTATCACCAAAGAAATTCTTAGAATCTGAAAATATTTTTGGCTTTAAATAACCTGCAAAGGGTTGATAAACCATAAAAAAATGAATCAATCAAATTACATTGTAACATTACCCGATACAACTTTGTCGAGAGTTCCGACAAGAATTTGATCGCCACTTGTTGATCGCTATTTTTAAACCACTTTAATAAAAATACCATATCATTTTAGTAATTGAGCGATCATGGCTCTTCACTATTTCCTTTTCTTAATTATCTGTGAATTGCAATGGTTTCTTGAGTAGGATAGTGGCGTGGTTTCCCGTTGCCTTCTGCACGTTATGGATTTCATTGTTTTCCTTCTCTTAGATTGGTTGCCACACAAGGCTAGTCTATCCTGCTCTTTAAGCAATAGCTAGAGTTAAAGGAGCTGAATACATATCTTTATCAAATGCATTGCTTGCGTGAGTCAACCGAATAGACTAGCTCGGGATTTGAACTCGGAGCGTTGAATCCACTTCCCACGCCGATAACTGTTACACTACCTGCATATACATTTAATCTTTGCCTTGTAGGTTTTATAAGTCCGTTAGTAGAACTGCTTCTCCATAGATTGGATTTATGGGTTTTCCTTCTCCTACCCTGGTTATAAAATCCAGTCTACCTTACTATTTAACCCATTGTTAGAGAGAGAAGAGATGGATTCAAGACTTTACCAAGAATATTTTTTCGAAAATGAATGCAACAAACTAGACTGGAATTTGAACCCGGTTCGCCTATTCCACATTTAGCATCAATAACCGTTACAGACTCTTTTAATCATGGTCAGATGCAAATGTAATTAGTTATTACATAAAAAAAAAGAATACAAAGGAAGCTGTAACGTTCAGTGACGGTTTAAAAGGATAAAATTTATCGTGTTAAGTGAAGGACGGAGTTTCTTGTATCTTGTCTTTGGATCAAGACAGGAGCAAAATATTACCCAGCAGGCGGGAATGTGACATCTAATTCTTTAACTGACAGCAGATCATTAAAAAGAAAAATGGAAGAAAAAAACATTTAATTTTGGCTTTCATAAAGTAGCACGAATTAATTTTTTGCGATTTTTATTTTGATGTTTTTTTTTGTTTTTTTTTTACCTTTGATTTATTTTATCCACTTTGTTTCGCTTTGTTATTTCATCTTGAAAAAGATTTTCAATCACTAAACAGACGATAACAACATTTGAATCATTTGAATCGCAAATAAAAAAATAAAGAATTAAAATTGACAAGTTTTAAGAGCTTTTGATTTTATATTTGAATTTTACAAGATTTTGATTTTCTGTGTCTATCAATAAGCTAAAAAGAATAAAATAAATATCGCTCGCATTTTTAAGGCCATGTCCT
Organism: Acanthosepion pharaonis; assembly: GCA_903632075.3. NCBI lineage: Eukaryota > Metazoa > Mollusca > Cephalopoda > Sepiida > Sepiidae > Acanthosepion > Acanthosepion pharaonis. The sequence goes on along the minus strand of CAHIKZ030003916.1, from coordinate 1,775,616 downwards.
TTCAGAATGTAAGCGTTCTTGGTTCTCTGTCGGTTCTTTTACTTCATTATTTGCGAATTGGTTTGGTTTGGTTTAAGGCATATCAACCTCAATAGTTTATTTAATGCCGACAAGTTTTTTTTTTATTGTTGGTAATATTTTTATTAAATGTATAGCTGGTAAATTTTTTTAAAATGTATTGCTAGTAATAATTCTTCAAAAATTTGTTGCTGGTAATAATTATTTACAAAGTATTTCCGGTATTAAAACCTATTTTTACACTTTCATGGTGGTTTTGACCCCAGTTTGTGGATTAACTATTTACCCATAGCTGAAACCCTAACAGGTGCTACCACCCCAGTTTCGGGTGGACCTGGGAACATCAGCAAATAAGAGGTGGTTTCACGCTCCTCAAAACCTCTTGATCAGAGGCATTGCTGTCGGACGTAATTTATCGTCTTACCCAGGATACGGATGCAGTTTATCGTCATACCCAGGAAGGTATTTGCGAATTGCTATGATTTTCCAGGAAAGAGAATGGAACTATTTTTTAGTTTTCTACGCAGTTTTAAATAGAGAATAATCCTTATTATAGACTGGCTGCTGCCCAAGACTATAAAGCACAATCGAATCTGCTATAAAGCCTACAGCTGGGGAAGATGAGATTTTCCCAAAATAGTTTTTTTTTCATTAAACTAAGACACAAGGCGTTACCGAGAGAGAAAGAGAATGAAAAAATGTTATTGGGGAGAAAGGACCCATAAACGAACATAGTTCACGAAGATAGAAAATGGCGATTGATGTAGGTTTTGTATTTTTGAAGATCATAGCTATTAAGAGGCAAGATCGTATTTGACAAGAAAGCAAGAAACCGGAAGTTTTATTAAACATTCTGTTAGAATAAACTTACGGTTACCATCTAGCTATTTCAAAAATGAACCTAGAAGACTATTCCGCAATTTGAACTTGGCTCGTTTATAGTCTGCGTTGAAAACCGTTACGCTTCTATCCTTTGTTTATATGAATAACAAACATAGTGGACCTGGGAACACCAACAATTAAGAGCTGGTTTCACGCTCCTCAAAACCTCTTGATCAGAGACCTTGATTTTGGGCGCAGTTTATCGCCTTATCCAGGATACGGATGTAAGTCTATCGTCATACCCAGGACGGTATTTGCGAATTGCTATGATTTTCCAGGAAAGAGAATGGAATTCTGTGACTTCCGTTAGTCTGTACGTCATCCCCTCGAAAGTAGCCATGCATTGATCGATCAATAAAATGAAAAAAGAATGTTAACAGCAAATACTTTTTCACACCCAACCCAGTTCTGCGGAATCAGAATCAACGTTGAGTTTAAGCAAGCGAATGAGCCAATTGGAGTAAAGTGCCATGCAGATTTAAATTTTTCCCACTTGTGACGAATGCAGCTATCGATTTTTTTTTTGCATGCTAGCATGCTAGTTAACATTCGTGTCAATCAGCTGTTGGCTCTCACGCTGGCCAATAGAATTTTTCTGCCTATTCGTGGCAGCCACCTATAGGCTCTCACTCTGACCAGTACAAAATGCCAGCAAACTACATGAAAACTGCCGTAGAATTCATGAAAAAATCAATTATTCCCACTATCGATGGGAGTTGGAGAATGTAACGTCGGTCTTGGCCTTCCCGCTAACTTGGAGCATGTGCATGTAAATTTTGGTGCAAATTCGTCGAAAATTGCGGCCGTGCATTCGTTACACACACGCACACGCACACACACACACACACACACAAACACACACACACATCCTACCTTTTATAGATAGAGATTCTTGATAAAATCCAAAGAACAATCTGCAGTATTATTAGTCCTGACCTGGCATTTCGGATTCACTCACCATCGTGGCGTAGAATTCCTGTGCCTTCCTGGCAATTGTTCTGATGAACTTTCATCTATGCTCAGTCAGTTAAGTGCCATACGTGATACATACTTGGATGAACATTTCTCTTTCGATTCATGACTGACTAGGTAGAAGATTTTCACTCTGTTTGTTGCCGTTTCCTTCAGCGGTAGATTGGTTACCAACCAAGGCTGTAGTTGCCAATTCAAATGCTATTTAACCCATACCTGGGAGGAAAGAGATGGATTAAAGCGTTCGTTAGGACATATTTAGTTTCTTGCAAGAAATACCTTCAATACCTGCGTCTGGTAGTGTTTAAAAATTCGTGTAATTTGGTTCACTGGAAGAACCGGGCAAGCATCATAAAGTTGAATAAGACTAGTAATTGAGTGTCATCTTTGCAACAATTTCATTTTGAGCGAAATTAGCTGACACTGTTACAGTGAAACCTAAAAATTTTACACACTAGGAATGAAAAATTTGCCAAATAGATGTGATTGTGTTATTGATAATAAGAGGAATAATTTTCTTGATTAAATACATCAATTAAACCTTTGTTTAGTTTTTTTTTTATCTTCAGATACCACAATAACAGAACTTGAGATTTACCCCTTGTCTAAGATTGGATTTCCGAATCTTTCTAAAGACTTTTCCGTCGGTTTCACTATCAGTAGACACTTGCATCTTAGTGGCATTATCTCCTTGTTTGGGTGAATTGATTGAAACATTTGAATTTCAAGAGAATATATGTTGAGGTTTCTTAAATATTTTACATTTTATATTGAGTACGAATTAACGCGCAACCCAAGTTTGTTAGTTTTTTTTTAATTCTTTCACCCCAAGCAAGGTAATAAAGCAAGGTAATAAAGACACTAAGACGCAATTCAGCGAGAGACCAAAAAAAAAAACTACTTCTAACACCTAAGATGAATCGAAGGCAAGGATTATGGCAGCGTTCACCATCTAAAACAAGAAAACTGTTCAGAAGAGTTGCAGGAGATTCCGAAGTCATGTGAAGGCCGTGGTTGAAGCCAATGGCGATTTTATTGAATAAATATACTCTTTATTATTTCAACATATTTTTGTGCAGTTTTGGTAAATATATCTGTTAAAATGAGAAATCAGTGTTATTACCATTTTTGCGTAATTTAGACAATAATTTATCCATCGTATTCGGTATATAAGTTATCGTGTATATAGTAAGATTAACACATCATTCTTTCACAAAAGGATTGACATGAATAAGAAAAATATA
>CAHIKZ030003916.1:1727500-1767500 GCA_903632075.3 Acanthosepion pharaonis | reverse complement strand
ATATATATATATATATATATATATATATATATATATATATATATATATATATATATATATCGAGATAGACTGAAAATTATACCTAAATGAATGGCGGAACATTGAAAAATAAAAAATGGCTTGTATAGCCAAAGTTTATATATCAAGTTGAAACGTCTAACGCTTTATTCTTCATATTATTTTCCTCATAATTTATTTAAATTTGTTTCTTTCTCCTTGCCTGTCATATTTTGTAAGAGACAAATGGTATGATCAAAAAAGTGGTCATTATTTGACCATCGGCGATTTCACTACATGAGAATTTATATTGATTTAGGATTCAACGACAAGACACGAAGACGTCTTCCGCGTGTACAAATCACATCTGCATCATATAACGAATACTATTAATTAAGAAAGATAAGTATAAATCTAAAGTCTATCGACGGCGCCATCGGGTGGAATAACTTTTTGCTGAAACTAGAAGTTCAGACTCTTGACAATACTACTGAATCATTTGTCTAAAATCATTATTGGCATTGATTTTCAAAACTAGAATTTTTTCCAATACACTAACGCGTGTTGAAATTCTCAAAATATTTAATAATGTTGAAATTATTGCTAACGTTTTTTGTCGACATTTATAAACTCTAAGTTTCCTTCAATTTCGCAAACCGGTCGATGAAATTTGAATAAACTGATGTTTTCAAAAAATCTCTACTTTTCTGTTTAATAATTTCTTTAATTAAATTTTATTTTATAGGACCTCATGTAAAACATTTTGAAGAAAATTTATTTTTTCTTTTTTAACAGTTAAGAATAAATTCATAGAATTTCTTACTCCTGAGTATGCAGCATACATATATGGCCATGCATAAATAATGTTTTCTGGAGTCAAATCCCAAATTTTGAAGCGTTTGGCCTCATCGTTTGGTTATAGTTCTCGCTTATTGAATTAATATTTATTTTAATCATTAAATTATTTCGAAAACAGTGGAAATATTTTTATGTTAAATAATGAAACTTTAATTTTTCCGAAATAATGAAAATTTATTGTAATAGGCTAGCAAAACCAACTGCTCTTTGCATCCCCTTACCTGTTTGTACTTCTCCAAAAGATTTGGTTTCGGTTGTTAATGTATGGCTATTTTATAAGGGGTGACAGTTGGATTGACGGAATGACACATAATTTTAAAGATAGATATAATTTCAGTTCCGATGTACAACATATTTGAAAATTGTAAAAAATATGATGAAAAAATGAATAGACCGATATTGTCACTTAAAATTGACAAATGAGGACTTATTTGGATGAATTCTAACTTCCTAAATGCATCATATATATATATATAAGTAGTTTAAATACCTTACATAATAGATAACCCTTTATAAGTCGTCAAAAAACAAACGTTACGAAAGTTTTTCTTTTTTTTATATGCACAATTCCCTTTCATAATAAAATAAAATAATATAAAATAAATAAATCTCCATAGACAAACAAACTAGACGAAGGTTAATACATCTTCCGTTTCATTTTAGACACCCCCACCTTCCCCCGACTTGACATCTTGAAAGTATCTCTATACCGCTACTTATTATTAACACCCTACACTCGCCTACCCAATTTAAACAATTCGCCCTTGCTGTTACCATGGAGATTTTGATTTCAATTTTTAAAACAAGTAAATTTCAGATATACGTTATTCCAACAAAAATTTCGCTTGAAGATGGAACGGAGCCCATTTTAATTTAAACTCAATTTAATTTAAAGGATTATATTGAAGTTTTCGGCTCTTGTTTTGAAACATGAGACCTCTTATGTAGCGATTTGGAATCATATTTTTAAATAAATAATTATATATATATATATATATTATTTTATTATTATTATTATTATTATTATTATTATTATTTGGTAATTAACATGGATAATTCCAAATAGGATATAAATCCAATGTAAGAACAGAGCAAATAATAATGATGATGAAAACGGAGATTTTAGAAACCAATGGTAATATTTTATTTCGTAAGACCAAATAATCAATCTCGTCTCATCAGACCAAATTATTTCACAGCAATAAATTAATTTTAAATTTATCCAGGCATAAGTGAAAAAAATTATCAAACTTAAGATGGGTTTTAAAATGAGTTTTAAATATTGTCACATCCAGTGAAAAGAGGTCAACCCGTCGACCTCTTACGGAGGGCTCTTGATTGGGCCTTCGACTTATTCAGGAGTTTGAGAGTCACTAAGTCTTTGTATATTCTCAATATTGCAAGCTCTCCTGGCTGCAGTTTGATCTGGGTTTTCATTTGTACGGGACTTTTTTTCCACACTGCAGCCTTGGCTATTTTGATTTCAATCTGTTCCTATCTATTTGTGGAGATTTCTTTTTGCGAGCCATACTGCTGTCGTATGCGATAGGCAACAATAAATTACAGAAGAACTCACAACTGATCGCTGTATTTAACTATTGCATTGATATCTAACTTTACCTTTTAAAAGTTCAATGATAATTCTTCTGCCGCCGATTAATTTAAAGACAATTTGATGTACGTAGGTTCTTACTTTCCGTAGAAACATTTTTTTTTTATTTCATGGCTGACTTTCGCCGGGTTACGCAATAAATTTCAATTATTTCCCCAAATCGTTACCTTATAAAAAATTAATCGCAAAACATCACATAAAAACTCACCGAAAACAGCAGCAATCCAAAATTTCAGGATCTGTCCCGAAGGTTTTTAATTTGCTCACGGCGTCGGCCTGATTCCAAAATTGAATATGTTGGGCTACGGCCTCTAGTAGTAAAGTTGAAAAAAAGTTGACACACTGTCATTCGCATTTACGCATATAGAAGAATAAATGTACCATGTATATATATATAAAAGAACAGAGCAAATAATAATGATGATGATGAAAACGGAGACTTTAGAAGGCACGCTGGAGTAATGGATAGCGGCTTGGATTGAGGAATCAGTCGAATCCATTACATTCACTTACGTGCTAATACCCTTGGGAAATGTGTGAATCCTCTTATTCTCCCTCGAGCTATGGGTAAATAGCAGGGTTCTATAGCCTTTGATGGCAACTGGTCTAGGAGAAGGACAACTCTGAATTCAAAACCTGCAGAGGGTCGTTTCGGGACCTTGTGGCACGTAGTGCACCAGGTCTCTGTATTCAGCTCTTCAAAAAGTGTGGATGGTCCTGCACGAAACCTTCACCACTATAATCAAATCTCATGTGCTCTTGTCAGTTTCCTGGGAACTGATCTGCTTGACCCTCATGCGTCGAATTCAACGGGAGAGTCAGTATATATATATATATATATATATATATATATATATATATATATATATATATATACATGATGGAAATATACTTTTAAGGTAGGCTATATTGATGAGTTAAAGTGCTATATATCAGTGTATGTAAATATAAAAAAGTGATTGAGTTTAAACATGAAACAGACTGTTAAACATTGAAGACAGCCGAGCCACAAATGTATACGAATGTCAAATGTAACCTAGTGTACGGTGCAACACAGCGTCGTCTACGGTAAATTTTCTTTAACCTTAATAACTCAAAAACGAATTATTTGCAGACATATATTTATATGAACCTTTGACCTTGTTTTGGCGTGAGGAACACGCCCCAAAGTTTGTAAACGTATTTTTGATACACCTTATATATATATATATATATATATATATATATATATATATATATATATACAAGTACATGGTTGGTGTATACGGAATAAATTCCAATAACCATCAATTACTATTCTTAAAAGAGTGCTCAATACAGAGTAGAGCGAATATAATTATTTATTTAAAATTGTAACATAAGGGGAAACGCTGTTACATGAGCTGACGAGGGGTGATTAATTAATTTGAAATTTTAAAACCTTTATTCTACAATCTACATTCAACATCATCACTTGATAAGACAACAGAGGTGTTGAAACAAAATGGCTCTTTTTGTAGGGATTTTATAACATATTTATGTTATAATTTTTAAATAAATAATTTTATATATATATATATGTAGCAGTAGGGAGAAATACAATAGTCGCCTGGTAACGAGAAACACTGATGATACAAGATTCTTTAGCTTTAAATTTAAATTTATAAATGTTAGACGTCATATGTAGCTAGACTTTGTTAAACTTTCTATCGTTTCTTATTTTTATCGCCATTTTGGTTTGAAATATCTCACATTGCAATATATATAAAATTGGGATTCATCAATAAATTTCACCTCCATTTCTTCTGGCAATTTTGGGACGTATTATTAAATTGAAGTCAACCTTGACTAAAATATTTGTACTGACATATGATTCTTAATATATAATAAAACACTTCTTAGGCCTGTGTGTGAGGGTGGGTGTGCATATGAATGTTTTTGAATGTTTTTGTATGTCTGTGTGCGTACGTGTTCGTGAGGATTTATCTTATCCTTGCCCCCATCATACCTCTGTTCTGTCCTAGTAATCAACAATCATGTTGCCTTCTTTTAGGGAAGAGAATTCAAACCAATGAACCATATTGTAAGATACTTTTAATATGAATTTTGAGAGGATTAATATCTGAATTAGTCTGAGTCTGTCGTTTTCCCGAAAAACACACAAACATTATATATATATATATATATATATATATATATATATATATATATATATATATATATGCAGCTGAAATGACCCATGACCTTTATGCCTACATGAAAAACTACACATTATTAAGTTTCTAAATAATGAAAGTTTATTAAACAATAGACATGAGTTAACGGTTTTCTGCCGACATCAACAAATTTTCGCATTAAATAATTAGCATAAAAAAAATTACATTTCATAGTCTAATAAAAAGTTTAAAAGCTTAACCCAATCAGAAAATAGAAGATAAAAAAACTTTATAAAGTCGTCAAAAAATCAAATTGTAGTTCAGTGCGACGCGTTTACGTACGAAACAGCCGTTTAGAAAAAAAGAAAGATAAATAGATAAATAAATAAATAAAAGTAAACAAAATTCTCTAGACACTTAACGACATATTATGGTGCCAAAAGCTATCTTTCACTATGACTAACCAGACGATGTGCGCACATGAATGCCATCATTCACTTTGAAATGGATACCCCGACCCTACTTCGGCTTAACCTCTTTCCGAAGGTGACTGATATGTGGCTAAAAATTATCTCCTAGGCCCCTTACCAAAATGGTCATCTCAGCCGTTTCTGTAGTAATTAATTTTGCGAATGAGCATGCTTATAAAGATGCGTAAATTTCAAGATTGGTTATTCCTAAATTTTCGCTTGAGGATGAAATAGGGCTTGATAATTTAACTCAATTTAATTTTAATAATTATATTGAGGTTTTCGGCTCTCGTTTTTGAAACATGAGAACTCTTATGTAGCGAAGGTATCATATTTAAAATATATATATATATATATATATATATATATATATATATATATATATAAAAATATATAAAAAGCATTACTGCTATTAATGCATTACTCTTCAAGTAAGAATTGAGTTCTCCGGGTCACTGGCTTATTTTCGGATAAAATTTCCCTTTTTTCCCGCGATAGATTAGGGCTAGGATCTCTGATGTCTGACTGATTTCGGTCCCGGCTTGAAGCAATCGGACGTCTATTTTTTTTAAGACGATTGATTGAATAATATCGACAGGTTCTATCTATTCAATTTTTCATAAACTTTTTCAAATTTGCGAATTACTTGTTTTATATAATATGTAAATATGTCCCTAAGTACATTCGAATGTTGATTAAGGAATTAAGTACTTCCCTAAGTACTTTCCCTAAGTACTTTCGAATGTTGATTAAGGAATTAAAATACACGTAAAAATTTATTTTAACCGTTATGAATCTCTTTGAGTGACTTTAAATGCATCCCAATAATCGGGGGTTTGCCGCTATTAAACAAAAACATAGATCCAAAAAAATGAAATCCCTGAAAACGAATGTAGCAATATTCGAAAGTTCTCAGGTACCAAAAAAAAAAAAAAAAGAATGAAGAAAATTGAAGAATGGAGAAGGAAATTACTGGAAAGTAATTGAAACTCACCTGAAGCGAGCTGAATCTATAATGCTCCTCATGCCAATGACACTTCCACCGAGCTTCTCTACGGCATATGATTTCACTGAATTTTGATGTGTTCCTCTCGAATTTTAAACTGGGGTCATCAGGAGAGAATGTGCACCGTTTCGGGGCCTTCCTCTCAACGGTTTCAGTTGCACACCGGCCCCCCTCACTGATGTGAGGCCCCATTATAACGATATACAAGTGTTGTAGATAAACGAGTTCAAATGTGTAACGGCGAAATTAAATTTACGAAAATTCCTCGCGTTCTGAGAATGCAACGTGAACCTCATTACGCATTCACGATCAGACATATCATGCTGTCATGTTCGCTGAAACACTCCACGGAGTATTTCGTTTTTTCCATATCCACATAGAACTATTTTCTGTTACTTCTATTAGGCGTTTTATACTCATGGCCCTATTACGCCCTTTGATTCCAATTTGGCCCAGAAATTTGTACAGAGTGCCTGAAACGAAACGCCTTGCTCCAATTTCCACTGCTCTAACAATTGCATTATACCCCTCCTTTATTAGCTCTGACTTTAGATCTTCATATTTATTAGTTTTATAATCGTGGCTTTGTTCCATCCGGCATTCATATGGCAATATTCGAAAGTTCTCAGGTGCCAAAAAAAAAAAAAAAAAAGAATGAAGAAAATTGAAGAATGGTAAATTTAACTATTGTATAACGGGACAAGTCTATAAGAAAAAAGGATTTATTCTCCCATTTGAATTTCCCTCATTAGTCGTATTATTATATCCGTGATATAATAACATCAAAGTTCATGGACGAATGGAAGGACTGAAAAGAGAAGGAATGACAAATATACTTTGTTCTCAGAGACATTTTATATACTACTAATATATATATATATATATATATATATATATATATATATATATATATATATATATATATACAGCAAAGCAAAGTGAAAGGGGAAAGAAAAGGAAGGGTCTCACATATGATAAGGAGATAGTCTTGTGTTTGGAGAAGCCATTAGGAAAGCAGGCGAGAACATTTTCAAAGAAAGAGAAACTGTGAGTCTTGTGTTGACACCAAATTGAAGACGGCAAGATGAAATTTAACTGTATATCTATGAAAGATATATTCCGAAAGAGAAACGGCACCATTGGCATGTAAGACGCTGGGAATGAAAATTTAGCCTTAGCTTGGGCCCTTGGCCCAGGCTAAAACAAAGCAACCTCACGTATTGCCTGCTGTAAACAATGTGAAATTGACTCCCGCTATGGTTACTGTATGGAGTAATGGCATTAAGCGGCTGTCGAGTGAGCCGCGTGCTTTGTCTCTACGAAAGGGAGATAATGGCCTTTTGTATCTTTACAATTATGCAAAAAAAGTGAAGTTGAAGAGTTATTAAAAACTTGGATAGACAGAACTTGTCGATATTATTCAAACTAAATATATTTGAAAAAGTATTGCGAAATAAATACACTTTATATATATATATATATATATATATATATATATATATATATATATATATATATATATCAGAATGTAATGAGAACGAAAATAATATAAATTTAAACGTTCACTGCATTAATTAAATGAGGGCTCAATACCAAGTGTAGAGCAATCATTATTCATTATAATTTTTTCATGTGTACAACTACTCACTGTCCGTATGTAAAATTATATATATATATATATATATATATATATATATATATATATATATATATATATATATATATATTACAGTAAAAATTAACAAAAATAACCTCAAGATGATGTAATTTTTGCTTTTTTTTTTTGTAAAAATACATATGCTCCGCTATAATAAATACATGGAGCTCTCAGGGATAAGTTTTAATAATTAATATTACTAGGATCCACCCGGATTATATACCAACGGATCAATTACCTCTACGATATATATATATATATATATATATATATATATATATATATATATATATATATATATATATATATATATATGTTTTTTTTTTATTGCGGGTATCTGTGCGTCTATATGTGTGTGCTTGTGCGCGCGTGGGTGCGTTTACATGTGTATACATGGCTTGTTATTTTTAAAGGTTTACTTGTGCTCCTCATCACAGGAATTGTTTTTGTAATATTTGCCTAAGATACGCGTTATTTCGTGCAGAATACTTTGAAATATGATTTGATTACGTGATGAAATAGCCGTATATATATCCTTCAATAGAATGAAAAAAGAAAAGTGATGAAAAAGAAAGAACATAAATAAAAAGAATGAAAACAGACAGAAAACAAGATATTTGTCATTTTACTTAATTTCCTATATATATATATATATATATATATATATATATATATATATATATTGTGATTTAAAATTAAAACTCCATTCTAAAATAAGTATAATTTATTTATTAGCTGCAATATTTACAAGCGATAAATTTGAGAGGAGGGCGTTTAGCATGACGTTTTATTTTAAATTCGATAACGGCACATGATTTTGTTACCAGCTTCTCGAGTCACCCAGATATAACGTCAAATGATATCACCAGAAACTCTTGTCGTATGGTGGACATACCTTCTTCTATTCTTCCTTCAACTTCTTCCAAAGCTAACATCTTTCCAAAAGAAAATATTAATCATAAAAAAGTATACATCGGTATCTCTGCTGGGAGTTGCAAACAGAGCTCCTACAATCACATATATCACTTCTCTGATGCTTTTTTAATTCACTGAACTGCTCTCTCTAAACATTTCTGGAGACTTTACAATAGAGGCTTCACCCATCAGATCAAATAGGATATCATCTGTCAATTACAAACTCCCAACAGCTTCGAGAATAGATGCAATCAATGCCTATAGGAAAAAAATCCTAATAATTAAGTATAAAAATGAGGCCAAATGTTGAACCAGAGAAATTAAATTATATTCAAGTGTTGACATAAAAATACATTTAAATTACCCCCAAAACATTTACTTTACTTGTGAATTGTTTTTAATTGTATTAAGCATATATATGTGCATGTGATTGCATGCATATTTGTATGTGAATATATATTTGGATGTGCTTGTCGAACATGTATATAGTGGTCTGTAGGTGTATTATTTATGTGTTTATCATGCGGTAGTCTACATCATATATGTCTTTTATTATCTTTACCAGTATTTTTATTATTATATACATACATATTTTATTTCTGATTAATTTATTAATTTTAATTTTTATATTTTACTACTATTATTATTATTATTATTCGTAGTAGTAGTAGTAGTTTATCATTATCATTATCATTTACTACTTTTAGTTATATATATATATTTTTGTTAAATAAATAGATATATATGAGTATATGCTTATACATATATGTGTATGTATGTGTCAAAATATATGTATGTGTGCATGTGTGTATATATATGTGTCTGTGTATTTGTTTATGTGCTTGTATTTATACAAATATGTTTTTACCTTTTAATTTTATGTTTATAATAATATAATTTTCTTAGAAGTATATTTTGTATTTTTTATTTTTATCATTAGTATTATTATGTTCATGATTATGTTGATGCTGTTTACGTTGACACCATTTTAACCCCTTCTTTCCGTGAATTTTATTTAACACTTTATTGTAAGTCTGTTTTAAGTTTAACTTTTCTATCTCTTTACCTTCCCTTATCTTTTATATTAACTCTTTTTTTTTTGTTCTCTCTTTTCATAATGGAAGCTCCCCAGAAAAGTTTTTCTAACTCAATTTATTTTTGGTAGCATTTTATCTTGTATTTTTTATTTTAATTTTTTTAAATATTTTTTTTTTAACTTTTTATATCCGTCTGTCTGGGATATTTTGATTCCACTTCATAAAATGTAGTCGTTCTGATGAGATGAATATGCTTATATTCATTGAAATAAATTTATTATTGGCTCGGGATTTTGAGTTATTTTCTTAATATATATATATATATATATATATATATATATATATATATATATATATATATATATAGTATTCTTTTTTTGGTGCGGCATCGTTTTCAATAACCATTACACATGCCGTCAAAGTAGATTATTTCAGGAATACTGTTTGCCACACAGCTACCACAATGATTCGTGATAATGACTGGGATGGCCGAAAATACTTGAAAAAGCAACAACACAACATTAACTTCGAACAGCCTATCTGCAATTTCGATCCAAATACACAACAACTTATTTGGAATTTGGACAATAAAATTAAACAATTATACATTGTCAGTTTTTAATAAATATTGTTTGGGTGAATATGTGGAAAAATTGACGGTTCATGTGGAAGGAGTAAGGTTGTTGTTCCGGTCGACTAAAAGCTTTTACGTCTTTTTTTTACCAATTTTTCATCTTTACAAGTTCTCGTGACTTGTTATCACGTGATCACTGTAGTGGTTAATGTGACGAAAGACCTGACTTACCTCAGAATTCGAAACGAGCGCGAACGTGTCTTGCTTGCAAAGTGATGACAAAAAGAAATATGGACGCTATTGAAGACGCAATTTATGAGCGCTGATCTCGTCCAAAACGAGACAATATTTGCAGACATGGAAATTTCGGCCGTATTAGAACGGCATAAAAAGCGGAGTGCCAGGAGCACGAGTGAATCGGGGGTCATTCGGCGGACTGCGTGCAATAGAGCTGGACGTACGAATTGACAGACAAACAAAGAGGATGTCGAAGTAGATGCGGCTGTGTTTGGTATCTGTTTCACAACTGCCCAGTGTAATGGCTGAGAAAGAGAGCCAGGCAATCCATTTCCTTGAGACGACCGAAGAAGAAGAAAAAGCAGCCGGACTGCCGGCGAGTACTGCAATTTTTGACCCCCCCCCAATCACCACAGTTTTTTTTTTTTACTACAGTTATAGTGATTTTCCAAGCATAGCTTAGATGTGTCATAAGGCCGAAAGTATCAGTCGTAGTTGTTCTAGCAAGCTTGCTAACCATCACACCGCCTTGAGGTGCCCACTGAAGTGGTTATAAAGGGAAGTTAAGTACCTTTGCTCATTTTCTCGGCCTGCACCTTCACGAATTTTTTTTCTTGGGTTGAGATTTTCTCGACAGATACTTGTTACCTCAATAAATCTAATTCATATATAATGAGACAGATCAGTAAGTAAATGGAAAGTGAATATGCGAAAATGAATCATGCAATTTGTTTTATTATATGTTGAAGCTTAAATAAGCATGGAATAATACAACACAAAATGTACGTTAACAAAATGTATTGAAACAAAGAATAGGTACACAATATTTACAGTTAGTTTGGTATATTCTTGGGAAGACTGTTCCTGCATAATGGGTTGACTAAATCGCAGTCGGGCAGAGTCTCTGGATTCAATTTCTTAATCTCTACTATCTTCCCCGTCTTCCGGTACCAACCCATATTTATATGGTCGGTAGTCCGCTTATGTAAATTAGGTGTATCATACACAACATTATATAAAAAAATAAGGAACGCAATCAAATTTATCGTACATTAAGATACAGCTATACATCACAGGTTCACATCCTTACTTCACAACGTAGTCACGGCCTCTTTTCAATGAAAAGGGGAAAACAGAACTACTAATACTTCAACTATTACTACTAGTAGTACTACTACTAGTCTTCTCTGACCTCTCTATGTGCAAATAACCATCAAAAAGTTCCGCTTATCATTAAGTCGGTGGATCTGTGACGGAGCAGATTTAAATGTAAAGTAAGAATATTTAACAAATAATTTAGAAACTTGTATCATCGTAGGAAGTGACTAACACACACACACACACAAACACACACACACACGCATATATATATATATATATATATATATATATATATATAACAGCTGCCCAGTCGTATTCGAGAATATTAGGGCGGCTAATCAATCCCTATTGCAGACGCTCGCTCAGGCATATTTGTGTTTGTTCAACACCCAGAGAACCCACCTGGGCAGACCTTAGAGTTTCTGAGAGAGAACGTGATCAAGAATTTGAACATGGCCAGCACGCTAAAGCCCTCGGCCACGATGACTTGTGACTTCCTTCTAGCACAGATATCGACGGCCCCCAAGTGTTTCGGTTCACCCGTAGTATGGTTTTCAAGCACTTTCCAAGCGTGCCGCACGCTGGTATCGCCCCCTGCAGACCGATAACAACAGGCAATCTGTCTTGACAAATCAACCGTGGTGATTTCGTCAGAAAGTGGACATTCTAACCACTCGGCCACGCGCCAATATATATATATATATATATATATATATATATATATATATATAACATTCCATTAGTATTATAATTACTGATCGCAGTATTATTCGTATATATAAAGATGAAGAAATCTAGTCTTAAGATGTGCTATATTTATGGGTAAAAGTGCTCAATATCAGAGATAGAGCGTGTGTAAATATAAAAGCGAACAGAGAAGTCAACACTTACAGGCGACAGTCTGTTTCATGCTAGACTCGTGGCCTGACGATTGCGTCTAGCATGAAACAGACTGTCGCCCTAAGTGTTGACTTCTATGTTCACTTTTATATATATATATATATATATATATATATATATTTATATATATATATATATATATATATATATATGATAATTTCAACACTGTAAAATTTATTTATATATATATATATATATATATATATATATATATATATATATATATATATGATAATTTCAACGCTTTAAAAGAATCTTATATATTTATATAACATTTCATTAGTATTATAATTACTGATCGCAGTATTATTCGTATGTGCATGCATTTAACAAATCTCACGTGGAACCGATTTCTTATTTTTGATGACTGGGTATTAGTAGTAGAGATTAGTATTAAGAGACAGAAAAACTTCATTAGAAACATAGAAAAGGGTACTGAACTGTTGTGTGATGTATTGAATCCTGGAGAGTCTCCTCAAATTTGAAGAAGTGACTTGAGGCAACAAAAATGTCGTTCTACAAGAGGATGCTGAGTATACCATACGCCGAACATGTGAGGAACGACGAAATATTAGAGAAAATGGAAACAGAAAAGGAAATTTATATTTAACATCAGGAAGAGACAGTTCATAGGTCTGGGTCACATAATGAGGAAAGATAGCTCGGAAAATTTGATGTTCACAAGACAGATTGTCGGGTGGGGGAAAGAGGAAAATAATGCATAACGTACTTAAGGGGATTGAGTAAATTTATGGCTTACAAGAGCTTAGGAGAAATAAGAAAAAAAATTACAGAGGATAAGAAATTGTGGGGAGCCATGATCAGGTACTCCCTGAGGGGACACGGCACATGAAAAATCCCAGCTTCTTAAAACTCAAGTGACATTACTTACAGCCGTTTTTACTTCTTTATCAGACGCTAAGATACATGTCTTCATTCGTAGGGGGGGTGAAATTGAAAGAGGTCGTGACTACGTTGAGAAGTAGAGATGTGTACCTGAAATGTATAGCTATATCTTGATGTACGATAAGTCTGACTGTCTGTCTATATTTCTGAGATGAGGTATTATGTACATTATTTACATTATTCGGACTATTATCCTTATCTTTGTTGCCATATTTATCACAGCGTTTCAGCCGTTGTACGCTCCGGCCTTCTTCAGAAAAAAAGGGTTCAGTTCGACATTCCAACCAGGAGGTTTGATTGTGTCCCTTATTTCTTATATAATAAAACAAATTTATATTACTTTTCGACTTAGCCGCGTTTATTGCGCCTTTACTTCGCAGTTGATTTCAATGTTTTAAGTCTTGTCTTCTAGATACTAAGCAAAGTATTGAAAAATAAGAAAATATCGTTACAAAACAAAGAAAAGAGTGATAAACAGTCATGTAATATATAATTATGATAGTGACGAATGGACAGTCTCCTTAGCGATGAAGAAGAGACATGAGGCGACAAAGATGTGCTTCTATTGGTGGAAACTAAAGGGGACAATGGATAGACTATGTAAGCAACGAGAGAGCTTTAAAGAAAACAGAAGAACCATGAAACATATTTACAACTAGAAACAACAAATGAAATTTCTGGGTAACATAAGAAAGAAGGCCAAGGGGAGTTAACACTGATAGGACATATTGAAGGTTAAGGGAGACTGCGAGTACGAAAGTTGGTATCTGAACTACACGAATTTAAGCGCAGTACTGGATTGGCAGCTAGGTCCCATCATTTTACAGTTTGAATGGCTGGCTGTAACCGTAAGTTCTATGCTAATAGTTTCTTCTCTCGCACTTCTCTTCCGGCTTCTTGCTTTCCAGCCAATTTTGATCTTCAAAACTGTAAACGCAATGTCAATCGTTACCTACTGTCTTCTTACTTCCTATTTTTTTTATAATTTTATCTCCTTAATATTGTTTTAACTATTAAAAAACCGGAAACTTTAGTTAGAAACAAAGAGAAAGTGTTATAATGTAAGATAAATTTTCCTATATGACTGTGAATGGTGGAAAATCTCACGGATGAAGAGATGGATAGAGATAACAGAGGTTTTAAGAAAACAGAGTTGAACTTTCTGGGATACATAATGAGGAAAGAGGGTTTGGAAAATTTGACACTCATAGGATGTATCGAAGGCAAGTTGAGCGAATCTTACCTAACAAGCTTTATTTTACAATAATCTTCTCTCTCTACAAGACCTAAGAGCCACTCAAGGTAAAGTGTTACCGAATAAGAAGTAAGGAGCGCTTTTTATGAAGATAAATAAGGAAGATAACGATAGAACCTAAACTTGAATAGATTAAGATTGTAATTATCAGGGAAGCATGCTCTTGGGAGTCGGTTTGTGGGAAAAAAAACAACAAAAGATAGAAAGTTGCCGAAAGCTATGATCGCCTATGTCTTGAAATGACGCGGTACGGAGAAGAAGAAAAAAAAATAAAATGCACAAAGATCTAAAGTTCTTCCTCGGACTGTTTCAGATAACAGGACACTCAAAATGGTCTCTTCTTTTTTCGAAATTTCTTTCTTTGATTCTTAGCAGATGAGATATATTCCTAGAATTAATTACGCTCTCCTTTTTATAAACTTTTAGGAACATTTCAAGAATTAAATCGATATTTCCTGAGTTCGATGCATGTCAGAAGTATATACGTACTAAGATCATCCTCCCTACCGAATGAATGCTCGCCGACGTAAAAAAAAAAAAAAAAAAAAAGAAAGACATCTTCAAAAACACTCACTCACATCATGTTCCACCTCAAGGCGCCTGAAAGAACATTTTATAGCTATAATTTTGCCTGCATCTTTTTTTTTTTTTAAGAGACTTTGTTAATTTTCATATAACCGTACAAATCTTGACACACTGACCCAGACGAACCTCTTATCTATGAAGATATGTAGGTATAGAAAGAGCTGGGTCTGAGAGTACCTTACCTGCACTTAAAAGAAAATAAATGCATATATCCATCGATCTCCAAGTACGCATCTTGGTGCAGTGATTAAAGAGTCTATTTTACAAACATTAAGTGTAAGTTCAATTTTACTGAGCTCCTAATTAAAGTCTTTTATACAAATTAAATACAGTAACAAACATCAGTTTGATTGCATGATATATAAAGGTACATATATATATATATATATATATATATATATATATATATATATATGAAGAAAAATTTGGAAAAACAAACGAAATCCTTAAATGCAATTATGTTGTTTAAAATGAATAAAATGTCGACGTCTGACAATTAAAGCAGATCATAATTTCGATTTCGATTCCGTGAAGGTATTAAAATATTTTCATAATAAAGATCTCAGGAGGGTTTATGAAGCAAGTATAATATCCATCTCACGCACGGTGAATACTAGACCTGGTTTCTTTAATATTTCCCCTTTTTTAGCGAGATTAATGCTCGACAAGCATACACATAAAAAATTTTAGATCCTAATAGAATTCTTTTCATTTTCTTTTTCATTCAAAATAATCAAAAATTTTTGAGGAATACGTTTTGAAAGCGTCGCCCATGTGACGACAACGTGACCATGCTAAACGGAAAGCTGATCATTTTAAAATTTTCAGTTATCTGTTTTGGATAAGACTTGTTTTTTATGTCCATCGTCTTTGTCAAATTGAACTGAATTGTATTTTAATGAATATTGTCTTGAAAAAGGTTTATTAAACCGAAACGTCAGACGTCGACATTTCATTCATATTAAACAAATATAATTGCATTTAAGGATTTTGTTTGTTTTTCCAAATTTTTTCTTCATTCTGTCGGATCTATATCCATTTACATTTGCTTATATATATATATATATATATATATATATATATATATATATATATATATATATATATATATATATATAAGGTATCTCTCTGAATCATATAGATGAAAGCATATACGATTAAAATCTCGATTAAAATATATATATATATATATATATATATATATATATATATATATATATATATATATATATATATATATATATATATATGTAAGATATCACACACCTCGAGGTGGTGTAATGCTTAGCAAGCTTGTCTCGCTAGAACAATTACGACTGAGTAGTGAGTTCGATCCTCACTGGGTGCCTCTTATTACGGCCTTGTGCTACCCTTGGAAGTAGGCTTTGTGCCACATTCAATCCTCATGGGGGGATCGCTAAATGCTGTAAGATATCACGCGTCGAGTTCTAGTGTTAATAAAATAGGGCTCCGTTGGTGTAATATAACAGAGCTAATAAGTATATATTAATAAATATACATATTATTCCTCACCGGTAGAATGACTCGGAGATTCATGCACAACGGAATATTCAGGTTCTGCGTAGACTCAGCAACTGTAGATTGTGTTGTGCATGAAACTCCGAGTCGTGCTACCGGTGAGGAATTATATATATATATATATATATATATATATATATTGAACATTATCAGAAAAGGTAATTCCCTGAATTTTGAGCTACATTTTTCACTTTCAAAAAGTTGAATTATTTGATTAATAATGGTTTGTCTTAAGTGCATTGACAACGATGAAGATTATGATGAAAATAAATATTTTGTATAAAGTAAATTATTGTTCACTATTAGATTACTGGCATATTGATTATATTAGTCTATCCATCAAGCTATCCGTCCATCTATACATGCATACATAAATCCATATATCTATATTGAAAGACAGAGCGTGAGAGTGGGTGAAAGTGAAAGTAAGAGAGTAAGGTGGGACGGAAGAGAAAAGGTTGGATATTCTGTACATGAACTAGAATTAAACTTTTCAGAAAGACAATTCAGAGTATATAAAAGTTAAAAATCCTCTGCCCTCAATATCTTTCGAGCACGTGTTACTTTTATTACAAGTACTATTAAAATATTGAGAAAACGAGAGCTGCTCCTTGATTTTGTAATTGATTCCTTGATCGATATCAGCAATCAGACGAATGCATCTTTTGCCAGCCCAATGTCGATCAATTTTTAGAATCAGAAATCTATATCGAACAGGATACTAGCAAGGTGGAATTCTGTTCGTATTAGATTTTCTTACTATTTCATCAGAAAAAAAATAGATAAAAAAAACCCTTTATTTCTCTTAGTCTGTTCATAAGAAGAAACATGTCTGTGGGACTATTTCTGTTCATCTAGCTATTCCAAACGTGCCTCTAATATCTGTCCCTTTCTCTTTCTCAACACACACACACATACACACACACACACACACACACACACACACACACACTGACACACGCGCGCACACACACATACATACACGCGCACTAGTTCTGAGTATGACGATAGAGTACATCCGATAACAAGGCCCCTGATCGGGCGATTGGAAGTTTTGAGGAGCGTGGAACCACCTTTTAATGACTGCTATTCCCTGGTCTACCATGACCTGGGGTGGTAGCACCTGTTAGGGTCCCAGATATGGGCAAATAGTGTGCAAAGATTGTTCGAATCGTTGGTATTACGGCTATTCTTTTAGCCATTATCAAGGATTTTTTATTATTATTAATTCTAATTGAATGTTCATCCTGGGTATGACGATAAACCACATCCGCGTCCAGGGTAAGACGATAAACTACGTCCAACAGCAAGGAGGTTTTGAGGAGCGTGGAACCACCTCTTAATTGCTGGTATTCCCAGGTCCACCCTGACCTGGGGTGGTAGCACCTGTTAGGGTCCCAGCTATGGGCAAATAGTTAACCCCCAAACCAGTGTCAAAACACTATGGAAATGTAAAATTAGGTTTTAATGTCAGAAATACTTTGTATAAAATTATTACCTGCAATAAATTTTTGAAGAAACAATTATTACCAGCAATACATTTTTGAAGAAAAAAAAATATTATCAGCAATACAATTCTGGAAAAAAGTATATTACCAACAATAAAAATTTTGTCGCCATTAAATAACTTACTGAAGTTGATATGCTGTAAAACAAACCAAACCCAACCAAAATCTAATTCAATGTGAAGAATATAGACAGAAAAATCAGTTAGAATTAAAAAATTAAAAAAAAAAGCATCCTTGATATTGGCGAAACGAATAGTCGAAAGCGCTTGGACATACGAAACATTCGGACAAGTTTTACCACATTGTGTCCAGCAAAGAAAAAAACTTATACGAACACAAGAAAAAATAAATAAATAAAATCCTTAAAAGCAGTAGCTTTTCAATCGTCTTAGCAGCTGATAATTTCTGGGTTAATTACTAAGAAAGTTAGTTTCAATGAGTCGCACTAGACATTTTTTTATGCCCAGAATCTATCTTACATATTTATAAGTCTACCAGTTGTCCATGCTTCGAATATTGTTGCCACGTATGGCCCGGTGCTCCTGGTACTTATTTAGATGTTCTTGATAAAATACAAAGAATAATTAAGAATGTTATTAACCCTGACCTGGCGTCTCGGCTTCAGTCACTTCCGTAAGGTTGCTTCTGTAAAAATTATTTTTCTATAAATTCTTTTATGGTAATTGTTCAGATGAGCGCTTCTTTATGGGACCTTTGACTTCTTTAATTTTAAGCGCAGTACCAGACTAGCGACGAGGTATCATCAATTTTCAGTTAAATTGGCTAGATGCAAAAAAAAAAGTCCTGAGGTGCATTAATGTTGTGCAACTAGGGAATAGAGCACATCTGAATATTTGCCATTCAACTAGAGGAGTAACAGGTTTAAAATATTGTTTCTGTGGAAAAGTGCTTGTAGAGTGGGAAATAAATTATCCGCCTCACAAGACTGCATAAAGCCTGGGATCACTGTCACGAATCCACACTTGTTCCCTGAATAATTCATCTTTAGACATGGTAACTATGTAGTAGGCATGAACATCCATTTTCCTGCAAACTTGTAGAAGAATTAGGGCAAATCTTTCAAGCATTGAAAACCTAGAGACCCTGTTTTTTAAGGTGCCCTTGACATCAAGTATTGATTATGTGAGGTATCGGCCGTTTACCTAGTTCAAAGCAGCTTCCACTTTGAAGGTTGACTCGTTGGAGAATATTTTAATAGTGGACGTATTATTCTTGAGATCCTTGGACATTTTCTTATAACATTACAGCCTCTTCATGAGGACGTGCTTTTCGAGTCCTGAAGAAGGATGTCAAACTGAGTTGGTCATGAAGAGTCATTCTGATTGTCTCGAGTCCCATTTTTCATCAACAGATGTCTTTGGTTCCTTTGCAATTTTGGTCTTAAAAGTGCAAATGAATCCCGACTTCGCTTCTTGCTGAATCCGCCGCTGCACGGAATTTTCATATTTGGTGTCCATGTCTAGAGTCTTCTTGATATTATAGTTGTTGTTCATGATGACGGTCGTCTTGAGTATAGAATCCTGAGGTTAGCAGTGAATATTTCGAAGACAGTAGGAAAGCGTTGTTCAAGTTAGCAGTGGATATTTTGGTTAAAGGTAGCAGAGCGTAGTTCGTCCTTCTGTTTCTCTTCGCCTGACAATCTGGCACTGGACATTCGGATAGAGTAGACAAAATGGCCGCCCATATACACGACGGATTGTACATTCTACGACTTCTGATTGGTTAACCTTATATTGGTGGACTATAAAATGAGTCAAGTCATTTGGACTGGCTCACTAGTACATAATGTATCCAAAAATTGTAACACACCTATCTTAGGGATAGTTTATAGATCGATTTATTCACGAAAAATATCTATCACATTCTTACAGTGACACGATATTGCTTCGTCGTGGGTATGACGATAAACTACACCCGGCAGTTACGCCTCTGATCGGGAGGTTTTTGAGGGGCGTGAAACCACCCCATAATTGGTGTTGTTCCCAAGGTTCACCTCAACCAGGTATGGTAACACTTTTTTAGGGTCCCGGCTATGGGCAAATAGTGTACCCCAAGCAAAATCAGCAGAACAGTTTTATAATAAAATTACCAACAATACTATATATGACCCACAAACTATATAAAAATACATACCTTTACCCTGAAATTATAAAAAATATGTACGAAATATCTGTATAAAATTATTTACAAAATATAGAGATTTCGGTATTAAATAAACAATAGAGGTTGATATGAAGCTAAATAAAATCAACCACCGAAAGATATTTCTGAAAATGTTCTTTTTTAATAGTATTTTAACTCCTTTATGGTTAAGGATACTTTTTAAAATGATGTTCACTCCAAGAAAGGCATTAAAGCCACGGAGACTGGGAGTGGAAGAATTAAAAAACAAAAAAAAAAAAAACAGAAACATTGCTAAAGAGCGTATCTTTATCAGCTAACCTCAACAAGGAAGCCTGTCACCCAACGTTTTCACATTCCACGATCAGGTTTTTGCATCGCTCATTCGCAAAAGAAAGGTATGTCACCATAAAGACATGGTGAAGACACACGCTGAGGACTCTCCTTCCTATGCAATTGTGAAGAAGTGGGCTGTGGAATTCAATTGGGGCAGGGACACCACAGAAGACGACCAAGTCGTCTAAATTGATGCCATTCACTGTATGGCTTTGAATGGAAGACGTTTTACTGTCCAGCAGATAGGCATTAGTCATGGGCATTCGTTCTGGTTCGGTTCATAATGTTTTAACAGCATAAACTGAAAAGAGTTGACTTTTCCATGACACTTCTAACTTTGCTTCTATCCTGAGACTGAGAATATTCACCGTAGATTAGCAAAGCTCAAAATGAAATCTGGGTTCAGCACTTCGAACCTGAATGAAAAATTCAAAGCGAACAGTGGAAACACTCTGTTTCTCCACCTGGAGAATTGCAAGCAGATAGGATCTGTTGGCAAGGTGATGCCCTCTGTTTTTTGCGGGGGAGGATTCTGAAATCGTAATCAAGATAGACTACCTGGAAAAGGGGGGAAAACTATTAATGGACAGTACTATACATCAGAATTAAGACAACTGAAGGAAGCAATCAAGTCGAAATGCAGAAGGAAGCTGAGGGCTGGCGTGCGCTTGCTCCAAGATAACGCGCCCGTTCACACTGCTCAGGTTGTAGTAGCTCAATCAGTCAACGGCGGGTTTGAATTGCTATCCCATCCCTTTAATCACCAGACTTAGCTCCATCTAACTTGTTTCCTCAACTCAAATTTTACTTATATAGTTGTCATTTTGGTAACAATGAAGAGATCATATGTGCTGTATTTGAAGGACCAGAATGCCACCTTCCTTCGTGATGAGATTTCAGTGCTTAAGCATCGTTCAACCAAGTGATGCCAAGGGACACTATATTGAAAAATAGTGAAAAACTGTTTTGTTTCTCCAACTTTTTCTGGGTGAGGCTTAGAAATTTTTGAACAACCCTCGTATCATATATTTTTGGTTATTAGGTCTGTATGTCTCCTCTCTGTCTCTCTCCTCTTACTTTTTCTCTGAGGCTTAGAACTTTTTGAACGAACCTCGTAAAGATTTAAGACTCTTTATTAATTGATGGTAGCATGTATTCTTTGATCATGATTTGGTTTTTGCATCATTTAGCGTCGAAGTTTGGTTAGTTTAAATTTTAGTATAGATTTTGTTGGTCTAACCTGTAGATTATTCATCTTTACAGGGTCAATTGTATCGTATTTTTCCGAGTATTTCTACACCTGAACATCCACAAAAAAACCTTTAACCTAAGAACTCAAGTTATGTTCTTAAATAGTATCATCGGATGTCATGCATAGCACCAAACACGTTCAAATATGTAGCTTTTAATGAGAAACATCTATATTTGAAACTCGTGCACGGGCGCTACAGAATCACAAAGAACTGTATCAAATAACAGAAACCGCATTACTTGAAGACTTTCGACAGCACCAACAACTAAAATGGATATCACATGTAACTCGATGAGGAAATAATGACATAATCAGGATGCAGACGTTCCACACTACTTCGAGCAGAAGATAAAGAAGGAAAGTCTCATCAATACTAGAAAGATCAAGAACAGTTACTGGACTTGAGAAACCCATTTTCCTGAAAAATTGTTTTAATAGAAATATTTTATAAATTTTGACCGATAGTCAATGAGTGCCGATTGTCTCTTTATAAGGAAACATGTATCATTACCGTAACTCATGCGAAACTTACTAAAATTCCTAACACACAGCTTAACCTATATTGAGATATGGAAACTGATATGACTATTTGAATATTTGGATTTTGCTGTCAATTAACTATTTTATAGTATTTTTTGTTGTTGTTGTAAGTATAGGACCACAACCTTCTAATTTTCTTGCAAACTATATTATATTTTCTGATATTTAAAATTTTATATTTTATCTTAAAATTGCTTGATAATCATTGTTCATTTTGTACTTTATTTGACAAACTGACCAAATATTTCTTGCCCCGTTATCATGGCAAATAAAATAGTTGATCTTTGATGACCCTACATACTGGATATTTAGAATAGTTACTTTTTTTATATAATTTTGGATCACTCTACATCAAACAAAGCGTTCTTAAATATGCCTAAAAATTCAAATTTTTGTTTATCAGACCATCGAGTTTTATCTGAAAATCATACCATCGAATTTTATCCCACCATTTTCAAAGCAAAGTTTATTTGAACAACACACCATCAAAGCTTGTCAGACCATCAAAATTTTTATGACAATCAAAGTTTATCTGACCAAAGTTTATCTGTACATTATACCGTCAAAGTTCATCCTACTATCAAAATTTTTCAAACTAGAGTATATCTGAACAACACACCATCAAAGCTTGTCAGACCATCAAAATTTTTCAGACCATCAAAGTTTATCTGTACATTATACCGTCAAAGTTCATCCGACTATCAAAATTTTTCAAACGAGAGTTTATCTGAACATCACGCCATCAAAGTTTATCAGACCATCAAAATTTATGAGACCAAAATTTACCTGAACATCAGAGATTATCCTATTGTAGGTTTGTTATCTGTGGTTACTGGCAAATTTTAAACGATTGCTTCAGTCTCAAGTATGATTCTTCTTGGTCGCTTTCGCAGTTAACTCAACTTTCTTTAAGTAGCGTCTTATAGTTTTAGTGGCAATATCGATTACTGCTACTTGTAATGTTGCCTGAAGATCAGATGATGTAACACGAGGGTTTTTCTTGGCCTCTCGTACAATCAGCCTTAGTGTCTGTGGTCTTACTCTGCTTGTCCGTTCTGATCTTGGCTTGGTGTTAACAGATCCACTTGATTTCCACTTATCCCGTATCGATCTTAAGCTACGAATTGGCATTTGGATTGACTTGCATTCCTTGGCTTCTCTCAGCCGTAAGTCATAAGATCTTTATTTTGGATTTATTTGGAAACACTGGACAATGCATAAATATGAAAATCTTAAGCATGCTTAAAATCTGATGGAGGTAACAATGCAAATTACTCATGAATGTTTTTATAGTTCTATTTTCATATTAATTTTCCTTTTAAATTAATAAAGCATAAATTTATTAAAGTTTTGAAATGGTAAATTTGAAGATGAGAGATATTGCTAAAATATAATTGCTTGGAAATATTAAGCTGTTACAAAGTCAAAAAATTAGGGTACTGTTGGTGACCCAATTCACTTTCTTAGCAAATTGTTTTCAAAGCGAAATTTCTATGCTAAGGCTTCTACTATTTTTTTCTCGTCTCCTACGTCGAACTTATGGGATTCTGTTCCAGCTTCTTGTTTTCCATTTTTATAAAACAGAAGAAATGGTAAAAATCATTGTAATAGATTTATGGAATAATAAACTATATTCCAAATAACAACTAAACATTGGATATTGCTATCACATCTGATTCAAAGCTGAATCTGCAATGTTATCAATTCTGACCCGGCATCTCTTTCTCACCACCGTAACGTAGCTTCTCTGTGCCTTTGTGTTGTAGAGTAGTTTTCACAGTGGAGGCTTGTATTTCGCTAAGTCGGTCCTAAAAGTGTCCGACGTACAAAACGTTAGGAACTTGAAATAAGAGTTAATGACACAGCAATCTAGTTGGCGGGTTGATACTTCAATGTCC
The DNA here is from genome assembly GCA_903632075.3 of Acanthosepion pharaonis. NCBI lineage: Eukaryota > Metazoa > Mollusca > Cephalopoda > Sepiida > Sepiidae > Acanthosepion > Acanthosepion pharaonis. The sequence goes on along the minus strand of CAHIKZ030003916.1, from coordinate 1,743,040 downwards.
GACATCGAATGATTCACTCAACTCCACTGAGCTCAACTGGCCACTGCTACTACTACTACTTATCTGTGGGAGGGTCTATTACAATAGAATAGGTAATGTTCTGGTATAACACTTTGCTATAAATATTTTCATGGTAATTTTTCTGATCAACTTTTGAACCTCGACTAATTTAAACGCAGTACTAGACTAATAGCTACAAGGATTGGCTGGAAAGTTCATAGGCTGACCAAGGTATAAATATACGTATAAAAATATATGCAAGTGTACCATAATACGCCAGCCGGCTGACCAGAGATTGTATTTTGACCGACAAGATGTTGTATTCTGGTACACTTGAATGTATTTTAGTCTACCAACTGGTGTATCTACGTAGATTTATATATTGGTTGCCTATGATCTTTCCAGCTGACCCTCAGAGGTTTCATCACTTTAAAGAAATTACTGGATATAACCATGAATTCTATGCTAACATTATTTTCTCGCACATCGATTGTGGAACTCACTTCTGGTTTCTTGTTTTCCAGACAACATGGATCTTTAAAAGTTTAAATGCAATATTCTTAATTCCTGTTCTTTTATTGTTCTCTGTCCTCAATAATGTTTTCTTTTTGGCATATTCTCTCACACTCAGTAACCGCCACATTGCGTCTTAGTGGTTTTATTGCCTTACTTAACGACATAATTTTTTTTTAATTAGAGAATTATGCATTCACAACAAAATGTAAAATTTACACAAGTCAAAAGTTACAATTAATTTTTTACTTAATAACACCAATTTTTGGAGAGCCACTCAAGGTAGAGGGTTAAAGCTGAAATTTTAATAATAAATGCAGTGTGAACTATGAATGATAATGGAGGTTTTAGGAAGTGGAAATGATGAGGATTAGGAGGATAGGGGATGATTATAATTGAGTTAAAAAAGATCAAGATTGAAGTGTTCAGAGAAGCCACACATGCAAGGTGGCAGTTCTTGGGAGAAAAAAGCTGAGTGAAACTCCATTCTTATACTTGAGACAGGTAGGAAATAAAGGTGATTCAACTCCGTGGAAGTAGCACGACATGTCGTAGTAGTAAATGTCTGAACTGGTGGAACTAGAGTATGGAGTTGATCTGAACATTTGCCATGGAAATAGTGATAGAGTCGAGATAGTGTAATCTTTTAGCGCCACAAGATCAGGTAAATGATTTTAAACTGTAGGTGGAAAGTGAGAACCAGGCAGCTTCGAAAGTGATATCGCAGAAATACTATATTTTCCGGCTCACAAGACGCATTACTTCCCTAAAAATATCCTGAAAAATACGTGTGTGTCTTCCAAGGCCAATGTAAGGCAACGCCCAGGCTCAAGTAAGCTTGAACGGTCAACTAATTGGCTTGACTGATAGGAACGTGGATTTGTGCGTGGAGTCATTACACTATTATGAGCACGTGGCAAACGGGCTAGAACGTTCGCTTTCTGACCATGAGACTCGGGTTTGAATCTCACCATTTGTCAGGAAGGAGACATCCTTATGTTATCGGTCTGGAGGGGGACGATGCCAGCATGTGGTACCTTTGGAAAGTGCCTGAAAACCATACCACGGTTTGACCCAAGCCTTGTGAGCGAAATTGGGTAGACGGAACCCTTGGGGGGGGCGTCGATAGCTGTGCTAGCACGAAGTCACGAGTCATCGTGGCCGAAGGCTTGAGTGTGCTGGCCTTGTTCAAATTGTTGATCACTCTAGATAACACGTTCTCACACAGAAACTGTAACTAAGGTTTGCTCAGCATAGTCACAGTATAAACCACAGGTTGGTTCTTTGGGTGTTGAATAAACACAAATGCGACTGTGTAAGAGTCTGAAATAGGTATTGGTTAGCCGCCCTAGTAGACGGATATCATCGAATATGAGTGGCCAGCTGTACATTACACTATAATGTTAGCTATATATCTAAATCCACCTTTTATAATATATAACCTCAGTATTTAGCTGTTACAAGTATTTACAAGACTATAAACCTTCCTGGATCCGAGCCACAAGGTTAAACATGCTCTGTTTGCTAGCAGAGGCGCTAACCTTTCTGCTCTTGACTAGTATGTCATTGCCATACAAACAAAATCGGACGATTTATTAATATAAACAATACATGGCGCCAGTATGTGAGAGACGCATGGTGAATATGTTTTACTATGAGAATGATGTTTTTCTTAGAAATTGCTTTTCATTGTTAAAGTGCATCTTCCAACCCGCTGCGTCTTATACTCCATCTTTTAGTTAATCAGATTCGTGTAGCGATAAAACGTGGAAGAACGAGACAGCTACTTCTAGGAGTAATATAGTGGACCGGCCATTTTTCAGCTTATTTAGCAATGGATTGTATATGTGAGTTCTACTTCATAGGGTCTGGAATGACCATGTGACGCGTCAGATTTTTGAAGTATGGAGTCGCACCGAGAGTGGAAACCTTCATCGTGATTGAAGAAAATTATGTGTGTGAAGGGTGATGCTGAAAGAATACCAGATTAGTTGTTGAAGTATTGACGTGACAAGTCAGTTATTCTCACATTGAGGTGTTATTGCTAGGTCAGATGATAGATCAGTTACAAGGTACAATTATTTTGTTTTTTGGAAGTGGGTCCATAAACAATGGCATAATCTACAGAGATGATTACTAGTGACCTGAGAATGTTCATTAGTAGTTCATTAATAAATTTGTAATTATGTAATTAACTTGATCTTTTATCAAACAAGCAATATTCAATTTTATCCAAGTTTGGCATGGATCAAATTGAACCTTGTTTGTTTGACAGAAGATCAAGTAAAGGTTCTAGGAATGTATCCTTGTGTCACAGGCAAAATGTGTCTGTATAGAAGATATTATCGTAAGACAGTACTGACAGCAACTTACAAGATTATTTTTTTTAATCATTTCATTCCAATCAATGCGATAATGTCACTAAGACGCATGGTGTGGGGTTACAGGGGATTAAAAAAAAGATGAGAAGTCTTCAGCAAGGAGAGGTGAAGAAAAGACAATAGGATTCAGGAAGACAGAAGATTGCGATTAAACTTGCACTTGATTTTTTTTTTTTTTAAAAATTGTAGGTGGCATGGAAGCAAGAAACCGGAAGGAAGTTCATCAGGTGAGAAGTGCGAGAAAAGAAACTATTAGAACAGAACTTGCAGTTGCATTTTTCTTTTCGTCTTTTTTTTCATTAATTCACATTTTTTTTTTCTATTGAAACGTTTCGTCTCTTAACAGTTAAAAAGTAAAACGATGAAACATAGTTGCCAATGTAGTAACACGCTTAAATTCACGCAGTCGAGGCAGTAAGGAAAATGGTCATCAGGACAGATGCCATGAAAATATTTGTAGAAAAGACAGAAGAAAGCCACGTCAGGTCGGTGAGAAAGGCACTGAAGTCGAGATACTTGGTCAGGATCGATTATATTACAAATCTTTCTTGTGGATTTTGTCAAGAATCTCGTGATGTATAGCAGGAGCACCAGATCAGATATGGAAGCAATGTTCAATGCTCGAACGAACAGTTGACTTATAAATGCGTTAGATGGATTCGTTCAAGAAAAAAATGTCTTGCACGACACAGGGAACCAACTTTCCTAGCAGTAGTCCTAGCAATTGATTCAATATAATCACCTCACATAATGTCAGTGGAAAATCTGAGCACGAGAAGGTGCAAAGTGTTACTCACCTGAAGGTTAGCATCAGCCATGTTAATGGGAGGGAGAAACGTTTATCTCTGCTGACTCTTGGTTGTTAGCGTGTGTTCAAGTTAGTAACTAAAGTAAATATCCCTTTTTATTTTTTCTTTCTTATCTTTTGCGTTTTTCTTTCTCTTCGTTTCTTTTTTCTCTTCTTTATTTCATTCTGCTTTTCTTTTTGCAATTTTTACATTTATTTTTCATGTTTCTTTTTTCTTCTATCCATTACTTTTCTTTCTTATTTTTCTTTCTTTTCGTATCTTTCTTTCTTATTCTTTTTCTTTCTTTTCATCTTTTTTTCTTTTCGTCTCTTTCTTTCTTATTCATTTTCTTTCTTTTCGTATCTTTCTTTCTTATTCTTTTTCTTTCTTTTCATCTTTTTCTTATTCTTTTTCTTTCTTTTCTTGTCTTTCTTTCTTATTCTTTTTCTTTCTTTTCGTCTCTTTCTTTTTCTTTTTCTTTCTTTTCGCCTGTTTCTTTCTTATTCTTTTTCTTTCTGTTGTGGTAGGATCCACCTAATTTGCATAGTGGAGTACCGACCATATAAATATGGTTGGTACCGGGAAGAGTGGGAGGAATCAAGAGATTCAACCAGAGACTCTGCCCGACTGCGACTCAGTCAACACATTCTCCAGGCACGGTCTTACCAGGAATATACAAAAGACTAAATGTAAATATTGTGTACACTTTCTTGTTTCAATACATTTTGTTCTAAGTACATTTTGTGTTGCATTATTATTCCATGCATTAGTCAAGTTTCAACACTTTCTTTTCATCTTTTTCTTATTCTTTTTCTTTCTTTTCTTGTCTTTCTTTCTTTTTCTTTTTTTCTTTTCGTCTCTTTTTCATTCTTTTTCTTTCTTTTCGCTATATTTTTCTTATTTTTCTTTCTTTTCATCTTTTTTTCTTTTCGTCTCTTTCTTTCTTATTCTTTTTCTTTCTTTTCGCCTGTTTCTTTCTTATTCTTTTTCTTTCTTTTCGCCATCTTCTTATTTTTCTTTCATTTCATCTTTTTTATTCTTTTTCTTTCTTTTCGTCTTTTTCTTTCTCATTCTTTTTCTTTCTTTTCGCCTCGCTTTTTCTTATTCTTTTTTTTTTCTTTACATCGCTTTTTCCATTGATTCCCACTGTTTTATTTTGAAATGTTGCTTCTCTAAAATTTGATTTATTTTTTCTTTTTGTCTTTGCTTTATTTTTTTGTTGCTTTCTCCATCTCTTTCTTTCTTTTTTTTTTTTTTCGCCACCTTTTTCCTGCCATTTATATTTTAATATTAACTAAGCTCAACTTACAACGGTCTAAAGCCAAATGGAGAAGATTTGAGGAGGAAGTGCAGAAACGGCACAGGGGCCACCGAAACTATAATACCCCCCACGAATCTGTGATAACCTCCGAATCTATGATACTACTCCCCCTACTCTACTACATCTCAATTTTCATAAGGTAGCATTGATATAAAATACAAATTTTATTGTAATAATATTGTACAATAATGGATCATATGCAGTATAGGTTAACAATACAAATAGAAAAACTGCAAATTAATACAGTGTAACTAAATGCAAATTACAAAAGAAATCAAACATATTTTGCGACAATTCTTAACATCAGCTTGAGATATTTCTTGTTAAAAAGTTGAATAATTTTAGCACATTTATGGTTGAATAATTTTAGCACATTTAAAATTCATGGATAGGAAATGTAATGACAAATATACACAGGTGTAGGCTTTAAGAAAGCTTTATTCAACTGAGAATACAAGGTTTATTTTATAGTTCCAGTAAACAGATATAGCTCTCTCAAAGAGAAGAGTATTGATTTTCTAAGGGTGTCTTAGATTAGGGCACATGGCCGAAAGTATGGGGCACTCAGTGAGAATCGAACTCACTATTAAATTGTAACTGTTTTAGCGAAACCAAAGAGGAGAGTAACGAAATGAGAGCACTCTTGATTATTCATAACAGGGAAATAACGAATTTTATATAGTTTTTGGGAGTATTAACAGAAACAAACAAAACAAATTGACGGATTTGGACAAAAAGACCCCATAATGACGTTTTCAGCATCACTTAAACTGCTTTTACGGCCCATCTTTTCACTAAATTCTTATACTTTTGCTAATAATTTGGCACGCACCGTGCTGATAACAAATACGGCGCCAGTTTGTTTGCATTGCGCAGATCAGTTCGATCAGTGATTCCGCAGCTCAGTGTTGCCAACATTGTGGGAAAATTTTGTGTGAATTGATTGGACGGTTTTTGAAATATTAGAAAAAAAAGTTATCTCGATAATAATTTGGCACGCAGTGTAAATGTAAGTAGAAAAAAAGGAAATGTTGATGAGATAGTGACGGTCTCAAATGCACTGCCCGAGGCCCCCAATCAGGCTTTCCCCTCAATCGGCCCTGAGGAAGAGTGTATTCCTTCAATGTTCCAGAGAGGTAGATCTTGCCTGATCAAAAAGACAGCATGACTTTTATCTGGGCTTGAAAAAAGACATCTGGGTGAGACGCAAATATGTCGACTCCGAGGCCAGCCAATTTCTTCATTTAAAGAGTATAATTTTCTACTTTAAAGGACAATTGTTGTTAAGTTGAATCTGACGTTTTGACGAGAAGCGTTTTTACATTATGACCTCAGATTACTTGAAATCTCAGCGAGAAAGTACAGAAAAGGCGGGAGAAAAGGAAATAGGAAATAATTAAAAAAAAAGTATTGTTGCCTTGTGCATCTCAAATAACTATGAAATCATATTTCAGCATCATCAGTCTTCCATTTTTTTTTTATCTCTTGTTGCTCTTCTTTCAACAGCGGTCTTTTTTCTTTTATTTTTTTTCTAGCCTTGTTGTTTTCACAATTTTCTATTATTTGTCCATTTTAAATCCGAGGAATTCGCAAGTCAACCAAAATTAAGTGATGTTTCAAAACGAGGCTTGATTGAAACAAAGAACAATGAAAAATGCGTTGCGTGTTCAGCGAGGCTACCACTCCCATATTCTCATTTGTATTTGAGGCGAAATAAGGAAACAGGAATCAAGTCATATTATCTCGTATTTTCATGTTGATAGTGTTTTTGCATTGTGAAGGAAAATGATAAGACGCCGTCTTTTGTTGAATAGCAATCTTGCAGAAAATATGTTAGATTTTCAAATAGCTTAGGGCAAGCAGTTTCGAGCCCCGGTTAAAGGTCGACGACAATAAAACTGTATGAGTGATATTTAATGTAACCCAATGCTTTCCTATCTTCGGAAGTAAGCGACATTAAAGATAAATAAGTAAAAAGATAAGTAGTAAGTAAGTAAGATTTTGTTTAACTGCATCTGCAACCTTGGGGTCATTTTAAGCTTTGTGCGTGTTGTTCTTGCATTTTTCTAATAATTTCCAAAGGTCTAATTATTTGAAAATTCTTTCATATTTAACTTTTCAAGTTTCGGTGATATTCACGATTTAGTCTTAGGTAACCAATTTTTAGAAGTAAAAAAAAAGGAAATTCGTGAAATAAAAGAAATTGATGGATTTTATTATTATTTCTTACATTATTTCATATTTAATATGAAATAATGTAATAAATAATAATAAAATTCCTTTTATATAACGAATTTCCTTTTTTACTTCTAAAAATTGATTACCTAATATATATATATATATATATATATATATATAAGGCAGGATGTGTGTGTGTGTGTGTGTGTGTGTGTGTGTGTGTGTGTGTGTAACGAATGCACGGCCGCAATTTTCGAGGGATTTGCAGCAAAATTTACATGCACATGCTCCAAGTTAGTGGGAAGGCCAAGACCGACTTTGCATTTCCCAACTCCCATCGATAGTGGAAATAATCGACTTTTTCATGCTTCTACGGCAGTTTTCATGTAGTTTGCGACCATTTTCTACTGGCCAGAGCGAGAGCCTATTGCTGGCTGCTACGAATAGGCAGGAAGATTCTATTGGCCAGCGTGAGAGCAAACAGCTGACTGACACGAATGTTAACTAGCATGCTAGCATGCAAAAAAAAATCGGTCGTTGCATTCGTCACAAGTGGGAAAAATTTAAATCTGCATGGCACTTTACTCCAATTGGCTCATTCGCTTGCAAAAACTCAACGTTGATTTTGATTCCGCAGAACTGGGTTGGGTGTGAAAAAGTATATGTTGTTAACATTCTTTTTTCATTTGGTTTTTCCAGTTACGAGTCCTTTTTTAAAGCTGATCGTTTTGTGTTCATTTTGTTTTGTTCTTTTTTCATAACAGATTTAATGTTTAGTATAGAGCTTAGAAAAAATTCGCAGTGTGAGATAGGCAAGAAGTAAGGCATGTAGCAACATCAGCACGGCAAAGAAGCATTTCACCCCCAAGAAAGGCGGGTGTGCCACTAGCACGCAAGGGTTTACAGAGAGTGAGAACCAGAGTAAAGGGCCGTGGTACGTGATAGAGGAAAGGATGAAGAGAAGGACGGGAAATTATATCAAGGTATCTGAAGCTGACTGACATTGCATTTGAATAATTGAAGATTATAGCTATCAGGGAATCAAGTAAGAGAAAGAGAGTTCCACACACAGGAAGTGCGAGACATTTAAACGTTTCGACAGTGAAAGCGAGCCACTGAGATGCTAACCTAGTAGCACGCTTAAATTCTTGTAATTTGGGAACCAGCGAAAGTGGCTCGTCGGAGCAGTTACCGTGAAAGTATTTCTAGAAAAGACAGAGGGAAGCCACATCACGTCTGTGAGAAAGTGACTGTAGACGAGATGCCAGATCAGGACCAATCACATTGTATATCCGTCTCTGTATTTTGTCGAGGGCCTTGAGACGAACAGCGGGGTCTCCAGACCATATATGGCGGCAGAATTTATATTTTAAACGTTATGTATTTTTTAGCAGTGTGAATTACATCTACCAGCCTATGCATTCTAGAGTCTTAATAAAGGAAGGGCGGGTGCGAACTTTTATTAAGACTTTCGAATGCACAGGCCGGTAGGTGTAAATCGCAATGTCGTTTTTTTTTTAAGTTTCTAATCAGAAATATGTATCCACGAAAGCAATAATAAACAATGTCGGGTTAAAAATAAAATAATTTAATACCTTAGATTAATTTGATTTGTTTCCGATACGAAAATAAAAGTTAGCTGACATGGCCTTTAAGGGATCCCAACAAGAGATTTGCATTTCTTAAATAGGGTAAATGAATCTTGCATGGCTAGGAAAGCTTTCCATGACCGAGCAATCTAAAGTACTCTCGGGCAGATGCTGCTTTCTCCTATAGGGAGGACGCAAGTTCAAATCCTGATATGGTGTTTTTCAAGACTTAGCATAAGTTAAACTATTTCACGTATTTGGGCGAATAAAATGACTGCCAGAAAGACGTTAATATCCGCGAAAATTGTTCGTCAGTTGGGATTAGTTTAAATTTAACGTAGGCTTAGGACTAAACTACACATGAATATATTCAGGAAAGGTGTTCATCTGGTCTACTACACTGATCTGCTTCTAACATCAGCACCTAAATTTAAAAAAAAAAAAAAAACTTTATTCACTTAATGGCCACGAACACAGCTAACTGAAAATCTGTTGCCATCTCAGCCACGAGGCCAGCTAAATTCTGCCTGTTTAAGCATAGATCCGGTTCTTAGTATATAAATTTATCCAAGACGATAACCTTTACTTCAGTTTTGGTTTTCCTTGTATTAGCTTCGATAAAGCCCAGGCTGCAAAGTCTCAAGTGAGAACAGGATAACGTAGCAAGCTCTAGAAATAACCACTTTGCTGCTGCGGTAATGTCGACAACAAAATTCCTTGGAACACCTGAAGTCGTAAGGCTTGTGACAAACGGAGCAACAACAGACCTAAGATGATAATGATGTGGTAAATTATTAGATCCAGGGAGCGATATATGATCGGTAGAAAACGAGGCGGTTTCAAATGCAGAGTACAGAGCTTTTCTGTCGAATCCGACATCGTCAAGTCTTGGTGACGACGAATCCTTTGATCGCTGAGTGGTCTGTGATTTCTGTCGAAGAGACGGGGAAAATTTTCAAGCAATCCTTTCTTCTCGTCTTGGAATCAACCAAAAGATGTTCAAAGAAACCAATTAACAAATTATAGCTTTGGATTTAAGAGATGTTCAGTATTTTTTCCTCCTCTATTGAGGTTCTATCTCTCTCTCTCTCTCTCTCTCTCCCCCCTCTTTCTCCCTCTACTTTTCTCCCTTGGCCCAACAAATTTTTCAACTTTCTTACTTGTTTCTTAACAGTTGGGCGTCACTCTGCAATATTCTTCTCTACCTGAATGTATTTATTTCTACAGCATTCTTCTTTCTTCCTTTCTTCCTTTCCTCTTTCCTGTCTTTCTATCTTTCTTTCTTTATTTCATATAACGTTATCTTTCCTTCTTTTTTTAACATCAACTGTTTTCTTTTGTTCTTATAACATCGGCTTTTTTTCTTTCCTTCTGATAACACTCTTTTTTTCTTTCATATAACATTATCTTTCCTTCTTGTATTCTTTTATTCTCATAACATCGTCTTTCTTTCTTTCTTTCTTTCTTTTAAACTTGTTTTTATCTTTTTTCTTATAGCACTGTTTCTTTTTTTCTTTCTTTCTTTCTGTTAAACTCGGCTTTTTTCATATAAAATTACCTTTCCTTCTTCCTTCTCATAACATCGTCTGCCCTTCTTTCTTTCTTTCTTTCTTTCTTGTTTTTGTCTTTCTTTCGTTCCTATAGCACTGTTACTTTCATATAACAGTATGTACCTTTTTTCAACAACTCTTTTCTTTCGGACTTATAACATCGTCTTTCTTTCTTTCTTTCTTTCTTTCTTTCTTTCTTTCTTTCTTTATTTATTTATTTATTTTAAACTCGAATTTTTCTTTCCTTCCTATAAAACTATTTCTTTTTTCTTTCTTTCTTTCTTTCTTTCTTTCTTTCTTTCTTTCTTTCTTTCTTTCTTTCTTTCTTAATTTCATATAACATTACCTTTTCTTCTTTTTTCTTTCATTCTCATAATATCGTCTGTCCTTCTTTCTTTTTTCTTTCTTTCCTTTAATCTTGTTTTTGTCTTTATTTCTTTCCTATAGCATTGTTTCTTTCTTTCTTTCATATAACAATATCTTCCTTTTTTCAACATCAACTCTTTTCTTTCGTACATATGACATTTTCTTTCTTTCTTTTAAACTCGGCTTTTGCTTTACTTCCTTCGCCTTCTTTCTTTCTTTCTTTCTTAAAACATTACGTTTCCTTCTTTTTTTTTCATTAAATCTTGTTTTTCGTTGCTCTTTTTTTCTATAACTGTTTTCTTTCTTTATACGAAATTGTTTTTCGTTTCTCACTTCCATTTCCCTCGTTTTCGTTTCTTTTTTTCCTTAATTTCTTTTTCATTTACAACTCTTTCATATTTTATTTCTTTCAATCTTTTCATTTCACTGTTTTCACTCCCTCTGAATATAAAATGAAGATCATTTAAATTCTGTAATTCTATTTAATCCTTCCTTCCCTTTTCAATTTCGAAAACCTTTCGAGCCTTTTTTTTTTCTTTTCTATAACTAAATTAATCGCAAACAACTAGTGCACAAGCTGGGACTGCTTTACACAAAACGACCAGCCTGTGACATCAACTGTGGATACTAGCAATTGGTTTTGACTTCAAAAAATAAGAATTATTTTAATAAGAAAAAATAGAAATAGAATAAAATAAATAAATCGCATTATTTTGTGCAACCCCGTTCCCAATAGCCGTTATACATGACGTCACGCTAGACTAATTCAAATTTTTAGCCTATCAAAAAATACCAGGGTGTAGGAATTCTAACTCGCACACAGACAACACATTTTTTCTTGATAAAGATTGCAACGGTCAAAAGTCCGTGAAAATTTTTTAGAAAAAGATGAATCTCAGACAGTTTATCCACAACTTTCAGCATAATATTCAACACTTTATAAAAAATTTGAAAAATATACTAAAAAATTAGACATACAGACTAAGTCGTTTCTTTTTAATCAAACTTATACATATATATATATACATATATATATATATATATATAGAGAGAGAGAGAGAGACAGACAGACAGACAGACAGAGTTATGGAATTTTTTTTTCCAAATATGCCAGTGTTCATAGTTGATGTTATTGAGTGTTGGCTTTCTATTTTATGATCAATGTTTCCATTATTTTTAGTCGTTCTTTAAACGTGAATGATTCTATTATACTTGTATGTTTTATGAGTATGTCGTTGATACATTTTGGTAGGTTTCCGTGTGGTTTTAAATGTTTATTTAAAATGAAATAAAAAGGTTAAACGCAATACTTTTTCAGTCGATTTTAAAGAAACTTCTATAAAAGAGGACTGCAGCCCAAATACACAATTATATATATATAATATGCATATATATAATATGCATATATATATATATATATATATATATATATATATATATATATATATATATATATATATTTAATATGCATGTATATATACATATGTGTGTGTGTGTGTTTATTTATATATATATATATATATATATATATATATTAGATATTGTATATGTGAGGTACTTATTGGAAAGGGCTCAATATCAATGATAGCAGTAACATACTCAGTTGTATGGCTGTCAGTTTGTAAGCCTGGGTTTCACACTTTTTGCAAAATCGTGAAATCCAGGGTTACAAACCTACATCCATACAACTAAGAATATATATATATATATATATATATATATATATATATATATATATAATTATAAATATGTTAAAAAATCACTACATTAATAGCCATTTTGTTTCTGGTGTCTTATCAAGTGATGATGTAGATTGTAGAATAAAGGTTTCAAATTAATTAACCACCCCTCGTAAGGGGAAACTTGTGTATATATATATATATATATATAAGAGTGGATTTTTTATTAATCAATTTAAACCTTTCTTTTTGTAGATATACGTATTTGCGAAGGCGGTCCATTTAATAAATTAAACAGTATAATTATTTATTTTACCCTACCGGCCTGAATGTTCCAGAAATGTTATTAAAGAAAGTTTTGGTCTCTCCTCAGGATTTGAACCTTAAAGGCACAAAACTTATTTATGTTGATTAGAGCGAGCTGGGATAAACTGTAGCTACCTCTGCTCTGCGGGACGTAGGTTCAAATACTACCGTAGACCACAATTTTTTCTTTAATAAGAACTTCCTAATATTCAGGCCGGTGGAAAAAATAAATGATATACTAAATAAACGGAACGCCAACTCAGATAAGAGTATCTAGTAAAACTATCGTTTAGTTATATAAATTATGAATATTATAAATATTAATTATAAATATTCTCCGCTCTGTTGCATAGAAATGAACAAAAGGAGACAAGAAAGGGTACCAATATAATCAGATCGATAAATATTTAGTGAATATTAATTTTTAACGATACACACACACATACATACATACATACATACATACATACATACATATATATATATATATATATATATATATATGTGTGTGTGTGTGTGTGTGTGTGTGTTCATTAAATAATATAGACAAGTGTTGTCTATTAATTTTATGTAAATTCTTTTCATATCGTCTGATAAGCTTAATAATATTATCATTAAACGAGGAAAGAAAATCACAATATTGATACATATTTTTTAATCCTATCTAAGCTTTCGGCTTACATAAGCCATTATCAAAGATGACAATTACATTACAATATATTAAGCAATACACGGACAATACAGTAATGATAGTCTGTTTCTGTTTACATGGAAGATTTCCAAACAACGACAAACTCGTGTATATAAGACGCTGGAAGCGAAAATCGTACCGAAGCTCACGACGTCACACATGACCACGCGAGATTGAATTTAAGAAGTATTAAGTATGGGAAGCCGTTGGTATAAACCAATGGCTTCTGTTGCAAATTATAGGCATTTAAGAATATTTGTGGTGATTTCATAGTTTATTTTGTTCTGGTTAGGTTTCAACTGTTTTATGTATATAGCTTCATGAATTTTTAGTTTTTGTTTATTGTTTTTATGTTTAAGTATAGTTGTGTTTTCAACAAGGATTTTGCGGAATTGTGTATGCGGTCAGGCATGTTGTTTTAAATGCCAAAAAATGTTTGATTTATCATTCTAATATAGTGTCAAACTTCGTGAAAGCGAGTTTGTGGTGTGACCAACATAAGTATTATTTAATTCGTTGGAGATACAATCTCCCAAAGGGCACTTGAATTTGTAAACTATGTTTGTTTTTTGCAAATCGCTAACCGGGGGAGAAGAATCATTACGAATAATTGAGTTGGATATACTAGATTTAGTATAGTATATGATTAACTCAATTTTTTGCTAGGATCTGTTGTAGGTATATTAGTATTTACAATTTTTTTTTAGTATATTCTCATCTTGTTATATATACACAAAGGTGTATCGCCTGATTCGATAAATTTTGAACACATATTTTCATTCCAGAAGAAAATTGCCAATGTACAAAATAGCGAAATATTAAGCATTCAAATCTTGTAAATGGAACAAGGAATTTCTCGTTTTTGTTTCTTTTTCCTTTAAATTCTTTTTCATTCACAACTCTTTCATGTTTTCTTTCTTTCCTTTTGTAATAAACTGAAAGTCGTTTAAATACGTTTCTTTCTATTTACATTTGTTTTCTTAACTGCCTAAGTTTATTTAGATTCATTTTCTTTCTGTCAATTAATGGCAAGTAACTAATCCACAAACTGGAAAAGTTTTTCGCCATACTCATTTACAGTAGAATCTACTATCGTCGCGAGTCGCCATCGAATGTTGGTGGTCTTCTGGCAACTACCGGCGCTGGAAGCACACACACACATGCATACAAACACACACACATACATACAAACACACACACACGCACATACATACAAACACACACACACACGAACATACATACAAACACACACACACATACATACAAACACACACACACACATACATACATACAAACACACACACACGCACATACATACAAACACACACACACACGAACATACATACAAACACACACACACATACATACAAACACACACATACATACATACAAACACACACACACGCACATACATACAAACACACACACACACGAACATACATACAAACACACACACACATACATACAAACACACACACACATACATACAAACACACACACACATGCACATACATACAAACACACACACACACATACACACAAAAGAACGCAGGACCAATATTAAGAAGAAGAGACACCTTCTGTAAATTCATTCAAATCTTACATTATTAAAACGTGCCTTCTCAGAGATTGTTAAGGATTTTAAACTGTACATTGAGGTATGTGAAACCCCCCTTTTTTTAAGCGAGTAAATTAAGATTTTGTCCAACACCATCCCTATCGAAGAGACAACATGTGGCTGTCTTCATAATCGAATCTATCCCCACCCAAGCTACCTCGTCACCAGCGGGGCTCCGGACTGTGTTCGTAGTTCACAAGTATTATCATGGTGTGAGTCACTTATGGATTATTTTTCTTGGTGGTTGGTTGCACACTAAGAATAGATTGGTGCCACGTTTTTAGTGTATCAAACAACAACACAAAAGATTGTGTTTATAGATAATTAATGTTTGTTTTTATACTTTTGAGGTTGCTATAAAATATTGTGCGTGTAGAAGACATTAAGTACGCTCTATTTAAGTTATTTATGACTGCCCATTTTGTATCTGTGCGGGCATTTACTATTATCGTTGAGTAGGCATGAATTACCTATAGACATACCCCTATCAGCCCAGAAACAATTCTTTGATGAGGTGTTATGAAAACCGAAGTGGTGTGTGGGGTCAGAAGACATTGGAT